>JXCR01126790.1:105810-127968 GCA_002079205.1 Phalaenopsis hybrid cultivar | reverse complement strand
TTTTTTTTTTTTATGTAAACTTAAAATTAGAATGCTATGTAAATATGAAAATTTCAATGGTGCATTGCATATAAGTGCATGAGAGTGATTGTTATGGGCCAATTATATATGGTCCACTGAAGCTTCCTAGAAATATAGTCAATTTGGTTCATCTAAGTCATGTCTAGCCCCTGATGGTTTATTTAGGTTATCTCCTGGTCAGAGTCCTAAATCCACTCAAGCAGAGGTTGGGGGCTTGATCTTGCACTGATGAGATCCAGGAAGGCACAACCCTAGTTTAGGGTCATTTTTGAGGAAAAATAATTGCATCGTGATATCTGATACAAATTTGCATCAGGTGTTCAATGCAGGGTGCCACGTGACAACCCTGGCCTGAACCGTGTATGTCAGTAGACCCAAATTGCCACGTGGCTCCCTGTTATTGGCATCTGATGTGAATTTGCATAAGGTGTCCTGCTGCAATAATTTCTACATGTATGAGTGAGTGGGATGAGTCATCACAAAAATGAGGTCAACAAGCTTGCACAAAGATAAAAATGCGCAAATTTGCATTTTTTTCAACATAAATAACAATTTTGCATAAATGAATACTAGCAAAAATAATAGTGCTAATATAACATGATTTGGGATCTTTTTTTATGTTTTTTTACAACTATTATTATTATTATTATTATTAGTATTATTATTATTATTATTTTCGTGATAAAATAATAAATGCCTAAATGTGAACTTGTTAGTATTTGGTCATCAAACATTAATTGGTAATAACTTGACATGAGGCCTCATTAATTGTGTGAAGTGATGATTCTCATGAATAATTAATGCTCTTAAAAAAATTAAATATTTAATGGAATGCTAGATTTACTTATATAATTTCCTAGTGCAAATGTGTATGAATATAATTGTGGGTTCATCTGAATTTTTTTTTATTTAATAAAATTGTATACACCATATATAACGGCATGAATCTCAAAGAGAATAAACGATCGAGATAAAAGAAATGAGGCACTGGGCCTTATTGCCCTCTTCATCTCTTGGAGGTAATCATGGAAGTAGTATAACAATACACAGGATTTCCTCGTAGTAGAGTCTCTGCTGACCTGCAATGTTATCTTCGGTCAGTCACTCCTAACTTGCTACTGAGCTGCAACTTCTACCTAACGTGTGGCAGTAAAGTTCCTATGAGACGAGGAAGTAATTACAGTATAGGGGAACTTGGTGCAGTCTAGAAGCTACTATTTGTGAGCAATTTTGAGAGTCAAACATGAACCACTCAACATCCTGATCTAGAGGGAGGGGTGCTCGAAACCAGTAAGGTCGTCCTTTAGGTATTTGTGTCCAACGAAGAACCCAGTAAAGGTTTTTTTATCAGCGAACACTTCGATACTGGATCCAAAAGCTAGCTGATTCAGACGCTTCAAAAGCACCCAGAAGTGTTTGCTTGGATCGTTGCAGAAACGCCCCACTTTTCAATCGACGCAACATGTCACCGACTGAACATCAACCCCTACTCTATTGCAATGGTTTTGCTTCATCGATAAACCATCGACACATATAAACCATAAGTAATTTCGTTGGTAAAATAATTACCGACAAAGATTTTAGCTACGTCTCATTATACGTCATTAAGCAAGTGGAAATTTATAAAACGATGGCTTTTAAATATTTTCTGAATGTTTTTTGGCCGTCAGAAATAGACTCATTTCCTATAGTGGGTATATCCATTGAATAAGATACTATAGTTTTGAAAGAGTGAGATGTTGGCTTGACTTTCTTTGAAAATGATAAAGAGTGGTGAAAGTGAAAAGGTAATGACAATTGAACGATANTCTTCAAGAAAGCTCGGGAGCTCGCCGTGCTCTGTGATGCAGACCTTCTCCTCCTCCTCTTCTCCTCTTCCGACAAGCTCTACCATTACCACTCCCCCTCTGTTTCTAAGTATGAATTGCTTTACCATTCTCAAAATCACTTCTTTTTTTTCTTTCAGTTTGTTTTGTTTTTCTAACGATGAATGGGCACAGCGTGCAGGAGCTATTAAGGAGGTATGAGGTGGCTAGTCGAACGAGGATTCCGACGGATCAGGTAGAGTGAAATCAAGTCCAAGACACCATTTTTTGTTAAAAGCAGAGCAATTTGGTTGCTTGTTGATCTGTGATTTTATTTGTGTGATTAAAGGGAGGGGAGAAGGTGGAGGAGATGGAGAAGATGTGCGAGTTTTTGGAAAGGGAGATAAGGTTTATGAGGATTGGTGAGGAAGAAGAGTATACCTTTCCTGTTCTTGAGGTGATGGAGCAGAACTTGGAGGTAGCCATTAAGAAGGTGAGAGAGGAGAAGGATAGAAAGATTCAAGCTGAGATGGAGATTCTCCACAGGATGGTTTGTTCCGCCCCTGATTTTTCTTCTTATTTTGATTTCATTTTTGTGGATGGATTTGATTTTTAGGAGTTTTTAATGGGGTGATTGAATTTGAAGGTGAAGGAGAGAGGACTGGAGGGATATGAACTGTGCGAGAAGGTAACTAACTAAACATTTTGCTTCATTTCAATTATGGAGTTTCTTAGTAATTAAAAATTAGATGATACTTTGTTTAAAGAGAACATGTATAACTTCATTGTCTTACATTATTTCATAAAATTTCATCATTTTTTCATAGATATTGCTATCACACTCTATTTAATATGATTTCGCTCTACTTCTCGAAGCAAATTGGAATTGATCAAACAAAAAGCGAAAATAAACAATACCAAATTTTAGCTTGAAAAATCCCTCGAATAAAATATAAATCAAGGGGCCCTTAGACCACCTAAACACCTCAACTAATCAACTGAATAGGTGCACAAAATCCTTATCTAAAACATTGATATAGGAAATCAATAGTCAATCATCACCAAGTATGTGATATACATCAACTCTATCAAACACAGGGGTTTGATAATTTCACGTAATTTAAGAAAAATAAGAGTTTCGAATGTCTTCTTACTTTGTGATCCTCTTGTGGACTTTCGAGCTCTGACCACAACTTGTCTCATAAACGTTTGGTCACACCGTTGATGGTTTTGAAGGAAAATCATATAAGAAGAGGGAAGTCAGGTGTAAAAACAAGAGTGTTGTTTTTCCCCCCTTAACCCCAAAAAATTGGTTAAAAACACCGAAAAATTGGTTTTCTCCCAAACTAAATGAAAGTTATTGCTTTCGCGTGGTAGGGACCCGCAATACTTGTTGTGTCAGAAGATGGCAAAATTTTAACATGAGCAAATCAAAGAGAACTCGTACAAGTGAGCACGCAGATGACCTATTAGGGTGCTCTACTAACCAACCAAGTACAGGTTGACGGGCTATTATACACTAGTTATCGATTACAAGTTAACAAATATAAGTTAAAGAGTGGATGAGCTTTTGATCAATAATTTTAAGTATGAGTTGGCAAGTACGAGTTAACAGAACAAGTTGTCATGTACCATCTTACGAATATGAGTTTATGAGTCGAAGATATCAGGTGTATTTGTTGAACACCAACTGCCAATGAAGATGATTATTTTTCAAAGTTTGAATTTGACTTTAGGCTATACTCATACTATCATGAACTTTATTACTCATGAATTGCTTTCTATATAGCCTTTATTGTAGCTCTTAAGACCCCAAATTTTCTATGATTACATGATATTGGAGAGATTTATGTGGACTTTTTTTATTTGAGGGCTCCACGACCTCAAGAGATCTTGACCTAAATAAAGTTTACAATGAATACTACCTATATGAGAGCAATAACTCGAGGCAAATGATTATTCAAACTTAATAAGACTATCTAAAATCATTTATGACCGAGTTATGTTACAAAAAAATAATGAATTTAGTAGACAAAATAGATGAAATAAGAAAAATTAAATCCACAACAACACTTGGAGAACTCTTTCAAACAAATAAATAAATATTATGATTGTAACAAAGAAATAATACAAAATGATTTATCTTATATAACTACAATATAAGGTTGAGCTCACAAGTTTTGGCACTACTCCCTAGAGGTTGAGCCAAAATGCCCCCTAGACAGAATCTTGCAAAGGAAGCTATAGTGCTTCAAAGCTGATTTTCTTTAAGAGAGCAAAGACCCCTGGCAAATTGTTAGTCAACATTTAAGGAGTTTTTTTAGATAAAAATAAGATCGAATGAACTTAACATCTTTTAAAAAGATATGACAGCATGACTTATGTTATGGATAAACTCGTCCATGAGAGCTCGAGGGTATCATATGGGGTTTGCAGGTAGGGTAGGGTTTGGGTTGTACTCGAAATTGACCCTACACAAATTTCTTGCCCCGAGCCCAACCCAACTACTAAATAGGCAGAAATTTCAAATTGAGATCGACTCGCCCTCAACCCTCCGACCTGAACCCAATACGAACTAGTTCTGTATAACATGTTTAAAACAACATGTAACAACTAGTTTGGTAAATTTTGAGTTGATGGGTCCATTTTGAGTCAATCTTGAGTTAGCGGGTTCGTATCAGGTCAATTTTAGGTTGATGGATTAACCCAAACCTAGCCCAAAAAAAATTAAACGGTTCAAGATTCCTAACTTGAACCAGACTGAAAATTATTCAAGTCAACCCGAAAATGGATGTTTTGAGTTATGTTTTGGTTGATTTTGTGTCTGATCAATTTTTGACACCTTTTTAATATACCACACAAAAACCTTCTTAATGAAGGGATATATCACCGATTAAATTTTCTCTAATTTCTCTCACAGAGGCTGACCACATAATTAGGTCAATAACAAATACTTTGAACTTGTTCTATAGAGACGAGCAAAGCATGAATCTCATTATCAAATAGTGAATAGATTTGCCTGATTCTCTCCTTTTTTTTCCTATTTGTTTTCCAAAAATTCAAGAAAATTAAAAAATTAATGTATTCCTCAAAGAGTTTCTTAAGTTGTGTAATCAAGTTGTTCTGGCAAGTCACCCTATACATCTATCCCTTTAAGTTGATTGATGAGCACTAGTTATTATACAAGTATAAGTTGTTGAGTATACTTATGGTGTATCTATTCATTATGGTGCATATGTTGAGTAGCCGTGTAAGCAACATGATATCATAAATAAATTAAAATAAAATGAAATATAAATTCATTACTTTATTTGAATATTTATTTATTTATTTTCATTCTTTAGCTTAAGGGTCCGTTTGGGGCAGCTTATGTGTTTCAGGATAAACTGCTTATCCTGAAACACGGCCCGCGGGCCGGCCGCAGGGCTCGACTCGCGGACTGCGTTTAGTGTAAAAATTCAAACGCAGTTTCGGATAAGATGGCGAAACGCGCGAACCAAACGGTAGGGCGGGGTTTTCAAAACTCCGCCCGCACTTATAGGCTGCCCCAAACGAACCCTAAGTACAATTAACTTTGGTATATGCAAATATGACATGTTGCAAAAATCGGTACAAACCAGTAGACATGACTAACAATGAAATTTATTGGGGAATTGACAAATTTTATCTAATTGCAGCAATCTCCTGCGCCAATATTGCAGGGAGACTCTTCGTTTGGAGAGCAAGCTTTGTTTGGCTACGAGCTAGATCTAAAATTAGGTATTTTGTTTTTGGCTAATTATTTGCATTTTCAACAAATAATTTTTTTTTATATAATTATAGATTTTACATTTTTGTCCTAAAATATTTATATTTTTTTAGGTTTTGATTAATGATTGAAGCCTCAGGTCTCTGGTTATAATTAGGACGTGTTGGAGAAGTATTATAGCAAATATTGTTTCTATATTCATAGTGTTATGATACATTTTGTTTTTTCTTTTTTTTGGTTTATGTAATGGATTTTTTATTGGTATTTTTGTAATTATTTATATTATGTCCTGTTCACTCGCCAAGTCACCCCTAATTTGTATAATGACTCGAGGACCGACCTCCTTAAGGCATCGTCGTCATCTCTATTTCAAACCTCCGAACTGAGGGGCTTAAAACTGACATTGCAGATGTCAACAAATAAGTCGAGATATGTGCCATATATTATCGCACGAAAAGACAATTTTGAATGAATTTTATAAAAGGCAATAATTCTTATATATTTACATATCTAATTCATATTAAATCCTTAACATCATACCAAAGGTACAATTATTTTTTATTTTTATTTTTAAAAGTGAAATACATATTGCATGCATGTAAATTCATAGAATAGTTGTGGTGTACATGTAAATTGTGCGGGTGGTTGGATGTATTAATAAGTTTTGGGAAGTTTTGAGGTTGACAGCTAGCGGTGTCTTTATCGGGTCAAAGATGCTTGGTGTTCTTGAAAATCGGGCACAGAAGTCGAACCCTGGTCTAATTTGAGTCAGACTGACCTGACAAAATACTATAGTTAGTTGTTCTTTTTGTGTCATTATGGGGTTCACCTTAATGTCTTAACTAAAATTATAATAAATAAATTATATTTATTTATATATTTACTTCGATAATATGAAATAAAAAAATAATATAAATATTTTAAAAAATATATTTTGAATTTTAAAATATTATAATTATTATTTTATTAATTTTTTTTAATGAGTCAGCACACACACGAGCTAACTTGTTAGCTCATTGAGCTTAGTTCACAAGCTTGAAGCAAACTTGGGCCGACTCATAAGCTGAGTTGGCTTGGTCACAGCCCTAATTGGTGAGTATAAGGGTGTCAACGAGCCGAACATGAACGAGCCGAGACTCTTTTATGTCGACTTGTTTGCTTAGCGAGTTAAATACTAACTGTTCACGAACAAAGAGTCATTTTAACAACCCTAATCCCGTAGACATAAGATATTAAGGGTTAAGACAAGATTTAAAAATTATTGTTTATATTAAAACATCATTNTATATATATATATATATATATAGTGATGAGTACTATTTAAAGACAACAAAGAGCTGAAGATGAACAGACAAATCTTTGTTCATATTTGACTCATTAACTTAGCGAACAAGCCAACACAAACTCTTAACAAGCCTAAAACCAGATGTTCGCGAACAAGGAACCGTTTTGACAGCCCGAGGTGAGTAGAAGTGTTGTGTGAGCCGGTGAGGTTAGGCTCAGTGTATGTGATTGAATGCGAGTCACGTGACCCATTTATTTCAAAAAGGAAAGAACCGTGTCAGGTCATTTTCAACTGCTAAGTTTTCAATATGTACACTTTAGCATTGATAACTAATGGTAAATAGAAGAAGAAATCTATAATATATTTTAAATATAATGTGCTTCGAAGATTTCTATGTAATTACAAATCTAATATCCAAACTTCAAATCCGTACCTGCATATCATATTTCACTTCTTTTTATGTTATAAACAAGATTTGGGGGGTGTAAATGTAAAAAAAAGTAAAATTTATGTGTTCGTAAAGTAGATACATGAGAATTAGGTGGCATGCATCTGAATGCCCCAATTTGCATAGAATATTAAATATATAAACAGAGCTATTTTTCTTAAAAATTAGACTAATAAAAGTTTAGCAACATTTTAAAAATAAATTAATGAAAAAAATGAACCTTAAAACAAACATTAATTTGGTTTATTGTACTCGCTATATTATTATTGGGACATGCTAAAATTAAAGACTTGTGAAACCATCCGAGTATTTTGATGTATTAGCTTATGTGACTTGAAGTATGTACTGATGGGGATCTTATTTATGGGCTCATATAGACTAGAAGCGTGTACTAATGTGGTTCTTATAGACTTCGAAATACTGTTATGTATTAATTTTCTGAGCTATTCGATTTTATGTTTTCGTTCTCTTATGTTTTCGATTAGTTGCCACGAGAAATAAAACTAAATTATAAGGATTTTTATATATTTATTAAGGTGATACCTAAACTTTCATAATTAAAAATATCATATTAAATAATCAAATGTATTATTTAATCAATATTTAAAATGTTATGTGGGTAAATGATGAAAGTCTTAACTGTCAGATGGGTAAATCATAAGAATTTGGTGCCATGCCATGCCATGCAAGCCATTTTCCCGAGACTTTAGTCTATGTCTCCGTAAACTAATGTAAAGATGGATTAAAGATTTGATAGGAAATTTAATTGGTATAAATGCATGCATGTAAAAGGTAAAGGTTAGGTTTTGAAAGCATAAGATTTGGGTCGCATGTACGTAAATTTTCACCTACCCCTGCTTAGTTTTGGTCCTTAGGGTTAGGGTTAGGTTTAGGTTTAGCTAAGCTGCATTTATTTTGACACTGAAGGAGCAGATCAGACGCTCAGTTCATGGGAAAGGTACACACATGGACGACGCACTTGTTCACTCTTCCCCATTCCACAGCCCCTCTTCTTCCTCCACCCCCATCAAAATTTGATTTTTTTTTTCATGAACAAAAAAGAAGAAAACTTTACGCAGAGAAGAGTAATTACTGCCATCAATTCTCCTGCAACAAATCAACTAACTCCTCGCTCCCCTGTTCTTCCAGTATTTATGAACCTCTTCACTCCACGGCATGCCGTAATCAAATCTGCATTTATATACGTGAGGTATGTTGCTGAGATAGAAAAATTTATTTCTCTAGCTTTCGTTCATCCTTCCTGTTTTAGGGTTTCGTGCTGGCATGGGAATGGAGAGGAAGAAGAAGAAGATGGATGTTACTGTCCTGTTTTGTGTTCTTTCAGTAA
Organism: Phalaenopsis hybrid cultivar; assembly: GCA_002079205.1. Lineage (NCBI taxonomy): Eukaryota > Viridiplantae > Streptophyta > Magnoliopsida > Asparagales > Orchidaceae > Phalaenopsis > Phalaenopsis hybrid cultivar. The sequence goes on along the minus strand of JXCR01126790.1, from coordinate 119,313 downwards.
GCCGTTTCTGCTGGCTCGCAAGCGGCAATGTTGCAGAGGTTGAAAACCAGAAGAACTATTACCTCCATGACCAGACTGCTTGGAGCCCGCCAAGGCGTATGGCTTCTTACATTTTTTTTTCACAAAAATAACATAAAAGTGNGAAATATAAATTCATTACTTTATTTGAATATTTATTTATTTATTTTCATTCTTTAGCTTAAGGGTCCGTTTGTGACAGCTTATGCGATTCATTATAAACTGCTTTTCCTGAAACGCGGCCCGCGGGCCGGCCGCAAGGGTCGACTCGCGGACTGCGTTTAGTGTAAAAATCCAAACGCAGTTTCGGATAAGCTGGCGAAACGCGCGAACCAAACGGTAGGGCGGCGTTTTCAAAACTCCGCCCGCACTTATAGGCTGCCCCAAACGGGCCCTAAGTCTCCACTTCCACTTATATATCTAATTGCTCCCATCATGTCAGACATGTCAAACACAAACAAATAAAAATATGATGAGCAAACTCTTATAACTTCACTTGATTACACATAATATGGAGTTGTTCATCAATAACCAACTGCACTTTCCCCACATACATTTTTGATACAATTAACTTTGGTATATGCAAATATGACAACATGTTGCAAAAATCGGTACAAACCAGTAGACATCACCAACAATGAAGTTTGTTGTGGAATTGACAAATTTTATCTAATTGCAGCAATCTCCTGCGCCAATATTGCATGGAGACTCATCGTTTGGAGAGCAAGCTTTGTTTGGCTACCAGCTAGATCTAAAATTAGGTATTTTGTTTTTGGCTAAATATTTGCATTTTTCAACAAATAATTTTTTTTATAATTATAGATTTTACATTTTTGTCCTAAAATATTTATATTTTTTTAGGTTTTGATTAATGATTGAAGCCTCAGGTCTCTGGTTATAATTAGGACGTGTTGGAGAAGTATTATAGCAAATATTGTTTCTATATTCATAGTGTTATGATACATTTTGTTTTTCCTTTTTTTGGTTTATGTAATGGATTTTTTATTGGTATTTTTGTAATTATTTATATTATGTCTTGTTCACTCGCCAAGTCACCCCTAATTTGTATAATCACTCGAGGACCGGCCTCCTTAAGGCATCGTCGTCACATCTGTTTCAAACCTCCGAACTGAGGGGCTTAAAAATGACATTGCAGATGTCAACAAATAAGTCGAGACATGCGCACGAAAAGATAATTTTGAATGCATTTTATAAAAGGCAAATTTTTATTTTTTAAAGTGAAATACATATTGGCATTTATGTAAATTCATAGAATAGTTGTGGTGTACATGTAAATTGTGTGGGTGGTTGGATGTGTTAATAAGTTTTGGGAAGTTTTGAGGTTGACAGCTAGCGGTGTCTTTATCGGGTCAAAGATGCTTGGTGTTCTTGAAAATCGGGCACAGAAGTCGAACCCTGGTCTAATTTAAGTCAGACTGACCTGACAAAATACTATAGTTAGTTATTCTTTTTGTGTCATTATCGGGTTCACCTTAATGTCTTAACTAAAATTATAATAAATAAATTATTNTAAAAAGAAAATAATAATATACTATATTAGTAATATAATAATATAGATATTATATATTTATATAATATAAGTTATATAATTAATACAGTATATTATTTATACATATTAATATTAGAGATGTAAAACTGGCTCATCATTCGCGAACAGCTCGTGTTCGGCTCGTTCGTTAAGAAACGAACACGAATAGTGACTTCATGAACAATTTCAAACACGAATAGTGACTTCATGAACAATTTTGAACACGAGCTTATTTCAAATGAATCGAACACGAACACAGGCTCTGTTCATTCGTGTTCGGTTCGTTTAATTCCCTATGGAGTATGGACCACCTAAAATTTGTTATTTACAAATGTAGTGCCCTCTTCATTTGTTTTTTCAAAATCTCACTCAAATATCAAAACTAATGGTAAAACTCAAACTCATATTTTACATTTTTATCAAATGCTCAATAATTTTGATAAATTGGGGTTGTAATTAAATAAAAAAAAAAATCATCTTACATAGTTGTTTGGCAATTTCACAGAAAGACTGAAATTTTTGGCATAATTATAGAAATAGGACATTTTGAGATCAAGGACATTGTCAGTACAGAGATTGTGAAATAAAACATGATAAAGATGTTTTTTTTTTTTTGAACTAAAGAAATTATTAAAAAAAATTATATATAAATTATTAATTTTTTTATATAGAAAAAAATAATATTTAATAGTACAAATTTGATCTTAAATTTATTTTATTTTTTTTTAGAAATTACAAATAAAAATATTTTTTAAGAAATGAGGTAAACAAACTTGCATAAATTTGTAACTTTTTTCAACATAAATAACAATGTTTAGCATAAATGAATACTACCAAAAAAAAATTAGTGCTAATATTACATGATTTGGGATCCTTTTTTTTATATATTATTTTTTTTATTTTTACAATAATAATAATAATTATTATTATTATTTTCTTGTTACATATAATAGATTCCTTAATGTGAACTTGTTAGTATTTGTTCCACAAACATTAATTAGTATTAACTTGACTTGAAGCCTCATTAATTGTGTGAAGTGATGATTCTAATGCATAATTAATGCTCTTAAAAGAGGAACGCAAGATTTACTTAAAAATGCACTGCTGCAAATGTATATAAATATAACTGTGGGTTCATCTCAAAAAAATAATTTTTTTGAAAAATCAATATAATTGTAGACATCACAAATATCGACACGAATCTCAAAGAGAATGAACAATCGAAATAAAAGAGCTTCTCTTCGAGCTAAGCAAATAATTGCAATGACAAGCATGAGAAACCGTGTGTTCGTGGTCAGGATAGGTCCAATCTCTGAAGATGGTTCTCTGCTCGGTAGTGGTGAGTCCACCGCCCGGCATTCTTTTAAAAATTTGTGTATTTTTGCTGTAAAGAGGAGCATTCTTTTACAAATTTCATAATAGGGATTTTTTAATGTGAAAATTTCAATGGTGCATTGCATATAAGTGCATGAGAGTGATTGTTATGGGCCAATTATATATGGACCACTGAAGCTTCCTATTTACAAATCTATGACCCTCTTCATTTATTTCTCAAAATATCACTCAAATATCAACGCTTTTATCTCCTTTTTAGATTTATATGAGTGATATGGGCATGTCTAGCCCCTGGTAGTCAATTTGGTTCATCTAAGGCATGTCTAGTCCCTCGTGGTTTACTTAGGTTCTCTCCTGGTCAGAGTCCTAAATCCACTCAACCAGGGGTTGGGGGCTTGATCTTGCACTGATGAGATCCAGGAAGGCACAACCCTAGTTTAGGGTCATGTTTGAGGAAAAATAATTGCATCGTGATATCTGATACAAATTTGCATCAAGTGTCCAATGCAGGGTGCCACGTGACAACTCGGGCTTGAACCGTGTATGTTAGTGCACCCAAATTGCCACGTGGCTCCCTGTTATTGGCATCTGATGTGAATTTGCATAAGGTGTCCTGATGCAATAATTTCTCCATGTATGAGTGGGCGGGATGAGTCATCACAAAAATGAGGTTAACAAGCTTGCACAAAGATAAAAATGCACAAATTTGCAATTTTTTTCAACATAAATAACAATTTTGCATAAATGAATACTAGCAAAAATAATAGTGCTAGTATAACATGATTTGGGATCATTTTTTATGTTTTTTTACAACTATTATTATTATTATTATTATTATTATTATTATTTTCGTGATAAAATAATAAATGCCTAAATGTGAACTTGTTAGTATCTGGTCGACAAACATTAATTCGCAATAACTTGACATGAGGCCTCATTAATTGTGTGAAGTGATGATTCTGATGAATAGTTAATGCTCTTAAAAAAATAAAATATTTAATGGAATGCTAGATTTACTTATATAATTTCCTACTGCAAATGTGTATGAATATCATTGTGGGTTTATTGGGCCTTATTGCCCTCTCCATCTCTTGGAGGTAATCATGGAAGTAGTATAACAACACAGAGGATTCCCTCGTAGTAGAGTCTCTGCTGACCTGCAATGTTATCTTCGGTCAGTCACTCCTAACTTGCTACTGAGCTGTGACTTCTACCTAACATGTGGCAGTAAAGTTCCTATGAGATGAGGAAGTAATTACAGTACAGCGGAACTTGTTGCAGTCTAGAAGCTACTATTTGTGAGCAGTTTTGAGAGTCGAACATGAACCACTCAATATCCTGATCTAGAGGGAGGGGTGCTCGAAACCAGTGAGGTCATCCTTTAGGTATTTGTGTCCAACGAAGAACCTAGTAAAGTTTTTTTTTTTTTTTTTTTATCAACGAACACTTCAAATGCACCGAGAACCGTTTGCTTGGACCGCTGCAGAAACGCCCCACTTTTCAATCGACGCAACATGCCACCGACTGAACATCAACCTCTACTCTATTGCAATGGTTTAGTCTCATCGATAAACCATCGACACTTAAAAATCGTAAGTAATTTCGTTGGTAAAATAATTACCGACAAACATTTTAACTACGTCTCAATATACGTCATTAAGCAAGTGGAAATTTATGAACCGATGGCTTTTAAATATTTTTTGAATATTTTTTGGCCGTCAGAAATAGACTCATTTCCTGGTATATCCATGAATAAGATAATATAGTTTTGAAAGAGTGAGATGTTAGTTTGACTTTCTTTGAAAATGATAAAGAGTGGTGAAAGTGAAAAGGTAATGACAATTGAACGATGATGATGGTGATTATAGTGGTGATTTGGAGATGATGATTTGTGACAGATGTTTGTTAATGGTGATGGAGACCAAATGATGATGGTCTAGTGGTGGCAGTGACAAAGTGATTGGTTCGATGATCATGGCGATGACTAGGAATAGGTGGTTATGCAATGACTTTTAGTGGTCTTTGGCTTCAAACTTTCATCAAGAATGTGAACTTTACTCTAAGCTTCCCCTCACTTCCCCCTTTCATGTTAAAATGAAGTTCTATTTACTAAATTTTGGGAGGGGGCATTTTGATTATTTTAGTTGAAAATACGTAGCATTCCACGTGACAATTCATGTTGATTTCATTGATAATAAAATTCTCTTTTAGTATTTGAATGCCTTAGTGACCTTAGAATTGTATAACTTAAGTAATAGGCTTAACACGGTTCAATATATGCTTCAAATTATGTAAATCAATTTCAATAAAAGATTATAAGACCATAAAATGCATGATAACTTATACATTGTAATATCAGATAATTAGCTACTAAAATGACACCGTTCTAGATAAAAGATTTAGGCTTCTAATGTTAATTGCATTAAACTGGTCAAACTTCAAGCTGCAACATTTGATTGCTTAGATGCCCCTAACAAGAAAAAAAAAACTAATAAATTAATGTTTTTTTATATTCGCATAAACATGATTTATTATTAGAGAAACACATTTTAAAAAAATCTTATAAAAAATGTTAAATTTTTGTTGGACCAATTTTAATGAGGAAGGAACAAATAAATAATAAAATTAACCAAACCTAATATAAAGTAAGTAAAAATGCTAAAAATCAAGTATTGCCCTATGCTTTATGATAAACACTTGCTCATCTCTTTAACTCTACATGTGGCTAATTGCATAAACAAATTCACATATATTCCTATTGTAATCAATTATAAAGATCAAGCTTATAAATTAGCAAATAAATCAATAGCTCTAGACCAGACTTCAACAATGAGGCTGATTTGCATGACCTACTCACACTAAGAAGTAGCCTTCCTCTATGCACTATTGATTGTAAAGTATAAGAAAATGCTTCTTACTTTCAAATTTCAAAATCAGGCCTCTTCATCTGTCTGTCTCTCATGCCATTAACTTTCCCCTAACCCAAAGCCTGTCTTGGCCCTAATCTTAACCGTAGAAGAGAAGAAAGTTGAGCAATAACAACTATATTATAATGATTAGATGATGATGGTAACAAAATAAAGACTGTACAATGACAATTAAGAGGCAATATCAGTTAATGACAGTCCATTGATACTGATCAGACACTAATGATCATATAACGATAATTAGATGATAATGATAAAATAATCATAATCATAAGTAGGTAAATCTCTAATAATATCTCTAATATGTTATGTTATAATTTCTTAGAATGATAGTTTAATAATCTTAATAAAAAGTATTTGAATAATTCATAAATGACTCATATTTATTATTACAAACCATTCATTTAACATTTAAATGTATTAATGACATCCAAAATAACTTTCCACAAACAAAAGGCGTTTTATCAGTGACAGTAACAGCTAGTGCTCTAATAAGCCACGTGGCGTTTTTTCATTTGTGAAGTAAAGTCACATTTATGATTATTTATTTTAAATATTTAAAGAGACTTAAAGAGAAAAACTAGCTTCTGTTCTTGACAATAAAGTTTGCTCATTTAAAAATATGTTTTTTAAGGGATAACTTCATCACAATTTTCATATATAGCATTCGATTCTATGTATTTGCATATCTAATATCTAAATTTTACTTTTAACAATTAAAAGAAAAAAAATATTACATCAGGACTTCGCACGCAGGAGTCCAATGAAATTACGTCACATACGTGAATGTGAGAAAAAAAATCAGTCCGGTAACACAAAAGAATATTCCTCAAATGTTATTAATAATGTTATTGTATGTTATTCAAGTATTTTGATGTGTTATCGTGTTATTATAATATCAGGAATATTTTCAGAACACAATAACATATGAATAACATACAATAACACCTGAATAATAAGGGAGAATATTTTCATGTGTCGTGATTTCATTGGACTCCGCACGTAACTCTACATGCGGAGTCTGATGTAATATTTTTTTATGAGAAATTTTATTTTTTTCAACTTATTAAAAAAAGTGATCACTAACTTTTTTTACGTTTTGGAATCGTCTACCGCTTCCTTACAATATATATGCTCATTCATCTTCTCTCTCTCCCTCTCTGTCTACTGTAGAACGGGTTGGGAGGAAATTGGAGCTCGGCGATAAATCTGTTGGCAATCGATCCGTCTCTTCGGTGAAATCTGGCTTAATTCTTTCCCTCGGACTCAAGAGAGAATCGGCTGCTCTCTTCATTCGTGTGGTACATTTTGATCGTGAGTGTTTCCTGTTCTTCCCTGTCGACCGTTTATGTTGTAGATCACGAGATTCTTGAGTTTATTTCTCGCTNCAATCGATCCGTCTCTTCGGTGAAATCTGGCTTAATTCTTTCCCTCGGACTCAAGAGAGAATCGGCTGCTCTTTTCATTCGTGTGGTACATTTTGATCGTGAGTGTTTCTTGTTCTTCCCTGTCGACCGTTTATGTTGTAGATCACGAGATTCCTGAGTTTATTTCTCGCATCTTTTTCATCTATGTAGGGATCTGTGCGGTTTTTAATTGTTCTCTGAGTCTTACTCTGTTTATCTTTTATTTTATTTTTTCCGGATTCTAGAAATTTTTTGAAGACAACGCGTTTTTATATTGATTTTTTTTTTTTTTTTTGTGAAATTGATTTTGAGTTGGGTAGTGGAAAGGGAGAGTAGGTTTTTCTCAGATTTGTTGGGAAAATGAGATAGAAATTTGATTGCGGTATGCTAGATCTTGAAAAGAGAAGTCTCCTTTCTGTTTTGTTTATCTGAAGTTCATAGATTTACTCTTTAATGTGCAGTTGGAAATTTTTTAGAGTTCATGCATTCATCGACATTGTTAATCAATGAATTTTAAAAAAATTACTTAAAATAAAATTGAATTAGATCCACAAACCTATCAATCTCTTCCCCTCTCCCGGTTTCGTCGGATCTATCGTCTTAGTGACCGAACCCTCGTGATACAGTTGCGATTTGAGCTAGCTGGGAAGGCCACGACGAGACCTTGGCGTACAGAGACCACCAAAACTCACTTCTTTCTCCTCCCTCCGCTCCGCTTCTACCCGAAACCATTGAGGAAGATCACCCTCGTCTTTGTCTTCCAGGTTAAATCCTGCTCTAAATCCGCCGAACATTTGGATTTAGTAACCGCCTGGAAAGATTTTGTTTAAATCCAGGTTAAATCCTGCTCTAAATCCGTTACCAGACAGCCCCTTAGTATGATTTCATTCATGTTTCTCTTAAATACAAAATGTGTTAGGGGCGCAATGGATCTCAATGAGCTTGTTCTATTCATGCCTTCAGATGAATCCATTGTTACTTTTGCAACAGTTTTGAAATGAAATTAGACTTTTGTTATACAACTTTAACGCTTTCTTTTTTTCTTGTTCAGTGCTTACTGGTTTGATACGATTTCATTCAAAATAAACATTTGAGAAGCCACCAACATTTGGTTATATTATAAGAAATTCTACCAACATTTTTTCTAGAATCTGGTTATATATCTATTCGGAATCACGTTTGTTTGATCCTCTGAAACACCTTTTTGATAATTAAGTTAGGGAACACTAGGATTCATTTGACTACATGTTTTTTCAATGGAGCTTTTATTGGTTGGGGAGGTGCTCTCATATTGATAGAAAACCAGTTGGATATCTAGCATATTGATAGAAAACCAGTTAGATGTCCAAAAAATAATCTAGGATAAATTTTNAATGAAATTAGACTTTTGTTATACAACTTTAACGCTTTCTTTTTTTCTTGTTCAGTGCTTACTGGTTTGATATGATTTCATTCAAGATAAACATTTGAGAAGCCACCAACATTTGGTTATATTATAAGAAATTCTATCAACATTTTTTCTAGAATCTGGTTATATATCTATTCGGAATCACGTTTGTTGGATCCTCTGAAACACCTTTTTGATAATTAAGTTAGGGAACACTAGGATTCATTTGACTACATGTTTTTTCAATGGAGCTTTTATTGGTTAGGGAGGTGCTCGCATATTGATAGAAAACCAGTTGGATGTCTAGCATATTGATAGAAAACCAGTTGGATATCCAAAAAATAATCTAGGATAAATTTCTTGTGCGCTTGATGAATATTGTATATCATAATGCAAGTGAATTTGTTTTTTAAGAAAAAAAAAATGATGCATTTTCAGTTGAAAGCATCATGCAACAGTCCATTTCTTCAGCATATTTGATCAACACCTCATGTTCAGAAAAGTTAAAAATATTATTTATGGGGTATAGGACTTGAGCTTAATTTGTTTTGTTCTACATTTTTATCATTCATCATCTCTTAATTTATAATTCTTTTGGTTTATTTGGATTAGTAATCATGTACACGAGATATGCAAAAGATGAAAACCAGATCAGCACATAAGATTCCAGTTCTATATCAAAATGGCTCATTTGGGATTTTTTAGATAGCAATCATGTTTTAAAAAAAGGCATTTCTTTTCAGTTGTTTTATTTGAGACAAAATACCTTTATTTTTTACTTTACAGTATATGTAAATTCCCACCTTTTTTTCTCAAAAAACAAAAATTTCTATTTCTATTCTTCATTTTCATTCTCTAAATCTAAAATTTCTTTGCAGGAGTTTGGTTCCGCACTCTCAATTTGAAAGACTTGGATCTATTTCAACTACCAGAAAGCAATGGAATCCTATAAGCCTAAAAGCATCCTCATTACCGGAGCTGCTGGTTTCATTGCATCACATGTTGCCAACAGGCTCATCCGCAACTACCCCGATTACAAAATTGTGGTCCTCGACAAACTCGACTACTGCTCCAACCTTAAAAACCTTTCCCCTTCTGGATATTCCCCCAATTTGAAGTTTGTTAAGGGTGACATCGCCAGTGCTGATCTTCTCCACTACCTTCTCATCACGGAGTCCATCGACACAATAATGCACTTCGCAGCTCAAACTCACGTCGACAATTCTTTCGGCAACTCCTTTGAGTTCACTAAAAACAACATCTATGGAACTCATGTTCTGCTTGAGGCATGCAAGGTCTCCGGTCAAATAAGGAGATTTATCCATGTCAGCACAGACGAAGTTTATGGGGAAACCGATGAGAATGCCATTGTCGGCAACCATGAAGCCTCTCAGCTCCTCCCTACGAACCCGTATTCTGCCACCAAAGCCGGAGCTGAAATGCTTGTGATGGCTTATGGAAGGTCCTATGGCTTACCCGTCATAACCACTCGTGGTAACAATGTCTACGGACCAAATCAATTTCCGGAAAAGTTGATTCCAAAATTCATCCTTCTAGCAATGAGAGGACAAACCCTTCCGATTCATGGAGACGGTTCGAACGTTCGAAGCTACCTCTATTGTGAGGACGTTGCCGAGGCTTTTGAGGTTATTCTTCATAGAGGGGAGATTGGCCACGTTTATAATATTGGGACAAAGAAAGAGAGGAGGGTGATTGATGTAGCAAAAGATATCTGTAAGCTTTTCGCGCGGGATACCACCACCGCAATTAAGTTCGTCGACAACAGGCCGTTCAATGACCAAAGATACTTTCTCGATGATCAGAAACTAAAAATTTTGGGTTGGTCAGAAAGAACTACTTGGGAAGAGGGTCTGAAAAAGACTATGGATTGGTACACAAACAATCCAGATTGGTGGGGAGATGTCTCAGGAGCACTTTTACCACATCCAAGAATGCTAATGATGCCGGGCACTGAAAGACATTATGATGGCCCTGAAGAGATAATAAAGAGCATGTTGTCTCCGCCTAACAATATTAACATTCCAAGCCAATTGATAACACCACCTGTCTCAGGAACCTCATCTTTTGGTATCAAAACACAGTCTTTGAAATTTTTGATATACGGCAAAACCGGATGGATCGGCGGCCTTCTCGGGAAGATATGTGAGAAGCAAGTGATACCGTTCGAGTACGGAAAAGGCAGATTAGAAGATCGATCCCAGCTCCAATCGGATATTCATAATGTGAAGCCGACACATGTTTTCAATGCTGCGGGTGTCACTGGCAGGCCGAATGTCGACTGGTGTGAATCTCATCGGCTAGAAACTATCCGCACCAATGTTGTAGGAACTTTGACCCTAGCTGATGTTTGCTCCGAGAATGGTTTGTTGCTCATTAATTATGCGACTGGGTGTATTTTTGAATATGATGCTAATCACCCAGAAGGCTCAGGCTATGGATTCAAGGAGGAAGATAGCCCAAACTTCGTTGGTTCCTTCTACTCGAAAACAAAGGCCATGGTAAGATTATATATAAGAAGGGTAAATTGTCAAGTCCCAGAGTCTTTTAAATGTCAAATTAGTTCCCACAGCCTTTGAATTTGCCAAAATAGTCCCTAGAGATGTGTGATATATATATATATATAACACAAAGGCAGTTATTACTGAACATATATAATAATCTCATCTATTTCATATCGACAGGTTGAGGAGCTTCTGAAGGAGTACGACAACGTTTGTACTTTAAGAGTCCGAATGCCAATATCATCTGATCTGAACAATCCTCGTAACTTCATCACGAAGATCAGTCGATACGACAAGGTGGTTAATATCCCAAACAGCATGACTGTATTGGATGAGTTGCTTCCAATATCAATCGAGATGGCTAAGAGAAATTGCAGGGGAATATGGAACTTCACCAACCCGGGTGTTGTGAGCCACAATGAGATCTTGGAGCTTTACAAGGCTTATGTTGATCCCGGCTTCAGTTGGGTCAACTTTACACTCGAAGAACAGGCGAAGGTGATCGTCGCGCCTCGCAGCAATAACGAATTGGATGCTTCGAAGTTGAAGAACGAGTTTCCGGAGCTGCTGTCGATTAAAGAATCTCTCATAAAATATGTGTTCGAGCCCAACAGGAAGCAGGTGAAGTGACGCTATGGATGGGATAATCTTTTGGCGAGAAGGTTCTTCTTTTTCTTTTGATATAAAAGGAAATACTAATTGTTAGAATGAATTTGGTAGTTAGTCTTATGTTTTGAACAGTATGACCACAAAGATCATGACTTTAATAACTATAGAATTTCATTATGTTTGAAGAAGTATTTGGTATAGATTTGGTTGGAATTTATGAAGTAAATGCAGTACGCATTTTATTCAAATACACTATTGTTTGATGTGGGTATTTCTTTTTGTCTATCTGCAATTTGTTTTAATGAGAATGATTGAGGCAAAATACAATTGTCGATTCAAGATGTTGATGGACTGGGGCTAATGTATTGTGTTAGGCTTTCTACAATTATTGTTCAACTAAAGGGTCCGTTTGGAAATTTTACATAAATACCACACAAATCTTATATGTTTACATTAATTTTAACATATTTACCACCTTACCAATATATGAAAAGGTTAAATGGTGGCGTTTTTATTATGTGATGTGAATATTTAGATGGCAAAAAATGCAGAAGGTAAATTTTAGGTTTTAGATATGCAAATACATAGGAATTGGGTGGTCTGTATGTAAACGCCCCAAAAATTAAATTTATAAGGCTAAATATATGATATGTTTATAGTTCTTAATCTAATAATAAATTTAATAATTTTGATATTCATGTAATTTAAATTAACTACAAAATTTTCTCAATAAGAAATAAGCTCATTGAGGCCTCCATCATGACCAAAGCTAAAAAATTTCCAATGTTTTTATTTATTTATTTATTTTATTTTATGATAATTTTGTTTCTTTATTCTATTATTATTAATTTTTCTTTAATGGTTTATTTATTTATATGTAATTGAAATTGGAAATGATAATCATAATTAATCTACACTCACTCTGTTTTTCTTGTGCAATATAACCAAAAGTAGGGCTGTCGAAAAGCTAGTTGTACAGTTCATGTTCGGTTCGTCGATGAGTTTGTGTTCAATTCGTTCAATTCGTTCAATAAGTAAACGAGACGAATATTAACATATTTTTTTCGTTCGGATAGTTAAACGAACTAAACACGAACAGTGATGTCTTTGTTCGTGCCCGAATCAATATTGTTCGAAATATAAAATAATTTAAAATAATTATATAATTTATGATATTTTAAAAAAATTAAAATTTATAAATTATAATATATTATAAAATAATAATAATATATTAATATACTATATTAACAACATACTAATGTAGATTTATATTTAAATAATATAAGTTATATAATTAATATACTATATTATTTATATATATTAATATTAGGGATGTCAAATTGACTCATCGTTAGCGAACAACTCGTGTTCAACTCGTTCGTTAAGAAACAAACATGAACAGTAACTTCACGAACAATTTCGAATACAAGTTTATTTCAAACAAACTAAATTTCAAACGAACCAAACACGAACACGACCTCTGTTCATTCGTGTTCGGTTCATTTACACCTCTAACCAAAAGCAAATTAAATGTTCAAATATTATTCTTTATAAAAATAAGTGAATCGAGCTAAACTAAAGAAAATTAGCTTAATTCAAAAAAAAAATTCTTAAAAATTTTGGTTGACAATTTGGTTTATTCAAAGCATAAAAAAATAAAAAAACAATAATTAAATTCAAAATTTATTTTATTTTCTTAGAGACTTAAGGTTGACTATGGACTTCTCACCTCAACAAATTTAGGCCAAAA
>JXCR01126790.1:84740-96797 GCA_002079205.1 Phalaenopsis hybrid cultivar | reverse complement strand
TTTTTTTTTTTTTTTTGTGAAATTGATTTTGAGTTGGGGAGTGGAAAGGGGGAGTAGGTTTTTCTCAGATTTGTTGGGAAAATGAGATAGAAATTTGATTGCGGTATGCTAGATCTTGAAAAGAGAAGTCTCCGTTCTGTTTTGTTATCTGAAGTTCATGGATTTACTCTTTAATGTGCAGTTGGAAATTTTTTAGAGTTCATGCATTCATCGGCATTGCTAATCAATGAATTTTAAAAAAATTGCTTAAAATAAAATTGAATTAGATCCACAAACCTATCAATCTCTTCCCCTCTCCCGGTTTCGTCGGATCTATCGTCTTAGTGACCGAACCCTCGTGATACAGTTGCGATTTGAGCTAGCTGGGAAGGCCACGACGAGACCTTGGCGTACAGAGACCACCAAAACTCACTTCTTTCTCCTCCCTCCGCTCCGCTTCTACCCGAAACCATTGAGGAAGATCACCCTCGTCTTTGTCTTCCAGGTTAAATCCTGCTCTAAATCCGCCGAACATTTGGATTTAGTAACCGCCTGGAAAGATTTTGTTTAAATCCAGGTTAAATCCTGCTCTAAATCCGTTACCAGACAGCCCCTTAGTATGATTTCATTCATGTTTCTCTTAAATACAAAATGTGTTAGGGGCGCAATGGATCTCAATGAGCTTGTTCTATTCATGCCTTCAGATGAATCCATTGTTACTTTTGCAACAGTTTTGAAATGAAATTAGACTTTTGTTATACAACTTTAACGCTTTCTTTTTTTCTTGTTCAGTGCTTACTGGTTTGATATGATTTCATTCAAGATAAACATTTGAGAAGCCACCAACATTTGGTTATATTATAAGAAATTCTATCAACATTTTTTCTAGAATCTGGTTATATATCTATTCGGAATCACGTTTGTTGGATCCTCTGAAACACCTTTTTGATAATTAAGTTAGGGAACACTAGGATTCATTTGACTACATGTTTTTTCAATGGAGCTTTTATTGGTTAGGGAGGTGCTCGCATATTGATAGAAAACCAGTTGGATGTCTAGCATATTGATAGAAAACCAGTTGGATATCCAAAAAATAATCTAGGATAAATTTCTTGTGCGCTTGATGAATATTGTATATCATAATGCAAGTGAATTTGTTTTTTAAGAAAAAAAAAATGATGCATTTTCAGTTGAAAGCATCATGCAACAGTCCATTTCTTCAGCATATTTGATCAACACCTCATGTTCAGAAAAGTTAAAAATATTATTTATGGGGTATAGGACTTGAGCTTAATTTGTTTTGTTCTACATTTTTATCATTCATCATCTCTTAATTTATAATTCTTTTGGTTTATTTGGATTAGTAATCATGTACACGAGATATGCAAAAGATGAAAACCAGATCAGCACATAAGATTCCAGTTCTATATCAAAATGGCTCATTTGGGATTTTTTTAGATAGCAATCATGTTTTAANTTTCTTTTCTGTAACTAGTTATAAAAGTTCAATCTCCAATGTTCTGCAACTTCCTTCCATAAAATATGTTGCTATCGGCCATCCTAGTTGAACAGCGCTACCATTCGTCGGATTTTTTTCATGTAAATTTTGTTCTGATTAAGTTAGGTAAGATATGCTATACCAGTAAAACACTATCATTGAGAACAGCGGTTTTTAGCTTATGTGTCTGAGAAGGAGAAATTTAAATGCAAGTCCCATGCCACCATTGATGTCCAAATGCAAATCTTGGTAAAATCTGGCACTGTGAATTTCTGTTCCAGCAATCCCAAAGGACACCGATAAGTAAGAGTTTGTCAAAAACTTCTTAGATATAGCAGAAATACTTGTTATTTTGTTAACATCAAACAATTTGTGAGAAAAAAATACCGAAGCAACCCAACTGATGTGCTCTTTCAAGGGATTGGCACCTCTTTTCGATAGGTGATCCAATCCTTGTTATCTATGACTTATGTGATTCCTGTGTTTTAGGTTTTTCAGTTTTGGGATTTTGTTTCTGTTAGGGCAACCATCAACATCTAGGTTTTCCCCTTCGGGTTGTGTCCAACAGTGGGTGTTGTTCCGACTGTAGCTCGTCTGAGTTGGTGATCTCTTTTTAAGGAACAAGTAGTGCTCAAGCTGTAGCTCATTCTCGCAGGAGTATTTATCTCTGGCTTTTCCATCCTCCACATTCCTCCACTTGCTGCCATCCATTCCAGCCAGGCAGCCACTTCCCACCTTACTATCATTCACTCCAATCATTTGTATTCGCTATCTAGTCACCCCCCTTTCTAACGCAGCCCCGTGGTTGAGGGAAGAATGAATCAAGATGAATTCATAAAGTGGTTGTAGGCCGTCGAGAGAATCTTTTAATACAAAATTGTGCCACATGACCAAAAAGTAAAATTGGTTGCTATTAAGATGAAGAAGAGCATTTATTTGTGGTGGGAGAACCTGAAAAGCTAAAGAAATAGAGAAGGATAAAACGAGATTACTTTCAGGGAGAAGTTGAAAATAGATTCGTAGTGACAACACCTACCTTGCATTGCTGTCAGGATCTTTGATCTTTTCTCGAGGCTTCACTGCTTGCAACAGAGAAAGTTATCAATAGAAGAGTAAAATGCCGAGTTCATACAATTTAAGCTGTAATTGGTCCAACAAAATAAGTGGAGCATACGATAGCCATATATTTGGGAGGTCTAAAGCCTGCCATTAACAATATGGTTCAACCATAGCTTGCTGGCCTTTGGGTGGCATGCATACCTTAACACTAAAGGTGGAGAGAGAGTAAAAGCAGAGTAGGCATTCACGAACATTTAGGCAACCACCTATAGTTGGGGATATCAATAGAAGCACACCTATGAGAGTTGAGAAGTTCAATTAGGAGAATTATTGTGCTGCCAGAATGAGAAGAAGCCTGAGAAGAGAAGCATTTCTAATGCAATCTCAATCAAGAATTGCTTTAGATGTCATGGTTTTCTACAAATCGCTTCAAATTGCCCAACGAGTCTAGTTGTGCCTTTCACCGAGCAGGGTGCAGTGTAGGTAGTTATTGATGAAGGGGCAATTGAAGAACAAGGTGAGGAGTATCGACTTTCACAAGATGAGGGCGAGATGTTTGTGGTTTGACGGGTTTTACAGACTGAGGCCATGAGGGATTAGTCGAGGTTTTGCCCAACATATTATACAACTGTTGCACTGTGAAGGGAAAGATATGCTGTCTCATCATCAATGGAGGGAGCAACAATAATGTAATATCTACACATATACTGAACAAGTTGAGTCTCCTGACTTAGAGATATTTTCAACCACACTCCTTGACGTAGTTGAGGAAGAATAATAGTCAACATTGGCAGGTTTTTTATGGAGTTTTTGATTGGGAACTAAGTGCAGGATCGAGTTTGGTACGATGTGGTGCCCATGGATGTCAACCTCCTTTCGTTGGAGAGACCATGACAGTTTGATCGTCAAACTCATCATGGCACGTTCATGAATGCCCACTCATTGACCAAGGATGACAAGCACATAATCTTTATAGTATAAACTTCTTACTGTCTGAACCAGACACATGAAGGACAAGGTAGCTACACCAATTCAGTAGGGAGACAAGAAGGTGTGACTAGCCCTCCTTTGGGCCTTGGGCTTGTCACCCAATAGGAATGGGTTCCCCTAATTTACCTAACAATATATATATATATATATATATATATATATATATGCACATATATGTACATGTGTACGTCTGTACATATGTACCTGTACATGTGTACATCTGTACATATATATATATATATATATATATATATGTATATATATGCTATTTGTGTATTAGGGCAATTTTGGTCTATATTTTAGGTCAGGACTAGGGTTGTCAAAAAAGCTCGTTGTTTGCGAACAGTTCGTGTTCGGTTCATAATGAGTTCATGTTCGATTCGTTTGATAAGTAAACGAGACGAACGTGAACAAATTTTTTTCATTCGGTTAGTTAAATGAACCAAACACGAACGGTGATGCGTTTGTTCATGTTCAAATCGTTATCGTTTGAAATANATAATTATATATATATAAAAATAATTTATGATATTTTAAAAAATTAAATTTTATAAATTATAATATATTATAAATTAATAATAATACTATATTGACAATATACTAATGTAGATTTATATTTATATAATATAAGTTATATAATTAATATACTATATTATTTATATATATTCATATTAGGGATGTCAAACTGACTCATCGTTCGCGAACAACTCGTGTTTGGCTTATTCATTAAAAAACAAACATGAACAGTGACTTCACGAACAATTTCGAACACAAGTTTATTTCAAACAAACTAAATTCCAAACGAACCAAACACGAACACGACCTCTGTTCATTCGTGTTTGGTTCATTTACACCTCTAACCAAAAGCAAATTAAATGTTCAAATATTATTCTTTATAAAAATAAGTGAATCGAGCTAACTAAAGAAAATTAGCTTAATTCAATCTATTTTTTTTTCTTAAAAATTTTGGTTGACAATTTGGTTTATTCAAAGCATAAAAAAAATAAAAAAACAATAATTAAATTCAAAATTTATTTTATTTTCTTAGAGACTTAAGGTTGACTATGGACTTCTCACCTCAACAAATTTAGGCCAAAAACATTGAGACAAAAAAAAAAAAAACAGTTTTTAAATAAAGGATTCTATTTGAAGTAAATTGACCTCTACNAAAAATAAAAAAACAATAATTAAATTCAAAATTTATTTTATTTTCTTAGAGACTTAAGGTTGACTATGGACTCCTCACCTCAACAAATTTAGGCCAAAACCATTGAGACAAAAAAAAAAACAGTTTTTAAATAAAGGATTCTATTTGAAGTAAATTGACCTCTAGGTGGAGCAATGAGGACCGTTGATCTCCATCCGAACCCTGTTTTTATAACCGCTCCAGCGTCGGACACCCTTTACCTTCCCTCTGGTTCTTCGTTGTAAATAACCCTAGCGATACAATCGCCAATCGAAGCTAGCTCGGAACACAGACACCCGAAACTCCCATATCTCTCTTCCATCCGCTCCTCCCCCACCCGAAACCATCCAGAAAGGTAACTTCACGTCTTGTTTTTCAAATCCAGGGCTTTATTTTGTCCAAAATGACTGTCAGGCAAGATTTAGGTTAAATCCAGCTTCAAATCCGGGGCTTTATTTTGTTCAGAATGAATTGGTTTTTTAAGAAAAAAAAATTGATGCTTTTTCAGTTGAAAGCATCGTGCAACAGTCCATTTCTTCGGCATATTTGATCAATCACCTCACAAATGGTAAAAATATTCTTTATGGGGTATAGGACTTGGGGGCTTAATCTGTTTTGTTCTACATTTTTATCATTCAACTTCTCTTAACTTATAATTCTTTTGGTTTATTTGGATTAGTAATCATGTACATGAGATATGAAAAAGATGAAAACCAGGTCAACACATAAGATTCCATTTATATATCAAAGTGGCTCATTTTGGATTTTTTAGATAGTGATCATGTTTTAGAAAAAGANCTTTATTTTGTCCAAAATGACTGTCAGGCAAGATTTAGGTTAAATCCAGCTTCAAATCCGGGGCTTTATTTTTTCCAGAATGAATTGGTTTCTTAAGAAAAAAAAAATTGATGCATTTTCAGTTGAAAGCATCGTGCAACAGTCTATTTCTTCGGCATATTTGATCAATCATCTCATGTTCACAAATGGTAAAAATATTCTTTATGGGGTATAAGACTTGGGGGCTTAATCTGTTTTGTTCTACATTTTTATCATTCAATTTCTCTTAACTTATAATTCTTTTGGTTTATTTGGATTAGTAGTCATGAACATGAGATATGAAAAAGATGAAAACCAGGTCAACTCATAAGATCCCATTTATATATCAAAATGGCTCATTTTGGATTTTTTTTAGATAGTGATCATGTTTTAAAAACAGGNGAGCTGCTGTCGATTAAAGAATCTCTCATAAAATATGTGTTCGAGCCCAACAGGAAGCAGGTGAAGTGACGCGATAATCTTTTGGCGAGAAGGTTCTTCTTTTTCTTTTGATATAAAAGGAAATACTAATTGTTAGAATGAATTTGGTAGTTAGACTTATGTTTTGAACAGTATGACCACAAAGATCATGACTTTAATAACTATAGAATTTAATAATGTTTGAAGAAGTATTTGGTATAGATTTGGTTGGAATTTATGAAGTAAATGCAGTACGCATTTTATTCAAATACACCATTGTTTGATGTGGGTATTTCTTTTTGTGTTTTTTATATGCTTTGTTAGTACTGTTGTTGTCTATCTGCAATTTGTTTTAATGAGAATGATTGAGGCAAAATCCAATTGTCGATTCAAGACATTGATGGACTGGGGCTAATGTATTGTGTTAGGCTTTCTACAATTATTGTTCAACTAAAANGGGTATTTGAGAATGATTGGGTCTGATGGTATTTCTGTGTTTGAGCTATAAATTCAGTATCGACTTCATATTCAAACTATTGTGTGCTAAAAAATTTACGGCAAAATACAATATAATAACTGAGTTAAAGGAATGATTTGTTTCATGATGTGATTGGGAAACAAGTAATCATCTTCATTCCACATCTAATGCTTCAAACTCTTGACATTTGGTCTCCGTAAATACAAGTTTAAAAAGAAAGGACATGTACATACCACCTAATTCTTATATATTTATATATATAACACCTAAATTTTGCATTTTACATTATACGTCCAAATCTTTCCATATCACATCAAAAGTATCATTATTTTAACATTTAAGAAGTTAAATGCACATTTTCATGTGTAGATGTAAGGAGGCATATATGTAAATATTAAAGTTTTTAGTTGTTAGATATGTAAATACATAAGATTTGAGTGGTATGTATATCAATCTTTCTGAAAAGAAAGCCTAAACAATATAAATCTAATTTCAAATTAACTTAAGATTAATAACTTGCCTAATATTTTAAGGGGGAAAAAAAGGGAATTAAAACATGAAAATAGGAAATAGTCTGCAATTAAAGCAAAATCATTCAATCATCCTAATTGCAGATTTTTTGCGATTTCCATCATTTATAGCAGACTGAGTTTTTCTCCTTTTAACTTTTTCATTATGCTTGTTTTGTCTGTCTCAAATGTTTGCCTTTTTATTTGGGGGCATTTACGTATATATCACTCAATCATTATGAATTTACATATCTAACACACCAAAATGTTTCATTTTACATTTATACTACCCAAATCTTTTGCATCACATTAAATGTTTGTCATTTTATTTGACGACTCAGATGGCTTCCCTCGATTGGACAACATTTCATGTAACAGTTGAGTGGCTTAATGATATTAGAATTGAGAATTTTGGGCTCGTTGGGCTCATATTGTCATGACACTCGATTTGACTACATACTCATCAGAATCGACATTCGTTTGATCTTCAAAATTTGTCTAGAAAACTTACAAAAGTGGTTTAATATCTTGACCTGAGCTTGATTTGGTTTGATTTGGACCAATTTTGATAACATTGAGTTCTTCTAATCGAGCCGGTCAGTTTGACTATAAGCTTGCTGAAATCAGAGTTTTGGATAACATTGTGTTCTAAAACTAACAATATCTTTAAACAACTGCAGTCTTTCCCTCCTCATGAGAGGGGTGGGATTTTATTTATAGAGTTCTGGGTGCAATTAATGCAAAAATATGAACCATTTTGATTAGAAGGCGGTTGATGAACATTTGAGTTCCTTAACGACGTCAGAATCGAGTGATATTAGGCTTGTTGGATTCATTTTGTCGAGATACTCGATTCGACTATAAGCTCGGCAGATTCAACATTCATTTAGCCTCCTAAATATGCTCAAAAAGCTTCTAAAAGTGATTTAATGGCTTGATATGAGCTTGACACTTGGATTAGATCAATTTTGGTATCATCGGGTCTGTCTCATCGAGCCAGTCAATTTTCGCGCTTTGGATGACTTTTTTTTATCAAAGTTTGAACATTTCTCGCTTAAAAGATTGTCTCAAGATTCGTATAATGCCTTGAGATTCATTCTGAATTTTGATTATTCTCTAATCATGAGTATTAATTGAATTAGTTGGGCAAACCTTCTAATTCATGCCAAGTGTTTATTTGTTTGATATTTTGAAAATATTAGTTTTTTTTTTTAAGGAGTTTAGAGAATATTTTTTTTAAATTTAAATCCTAATTAATTATATTATTTTATATGCCTCTAACAAAACATCTCCTAATTCACCATCCATCAGCCATCATTCTATAGTCTAAGAGCAATGAGGAAGTCCATGGGGTCAACAAATTTGGAAATTTTACATAAATACCACACAAATCTTATACGTTTACATATTTAAAATATAAACTTTTATTTCAACATATTTACCACCTTACCAATANATATATGTATATAATATAAGTTATATAATTAATATAATATATTATTTATATATATTAATATTAGGGATGTAACTGACTCGACGTTCGCGAACAGCTCGTGTTCGACTCGTTCGTTAAGAAACGAATACGTACAATGACTTTACAAATAATTTCAAACACGAGCTTATTTCAAACAAACTAAATTTCAAATGAACCGAACACGACCGAATGTTTACAACTCTACTCAGGACGACTGTCAACATCCTTTTTCCCCCTTTTAGGGTTGTATACAAGGAATGTGTTGCCTTGACTTTAGCTTGTTCGAGTTGGTGATCTTCTTCCAAGGTTTCGAGTGGTGCTCTGGCTGTAGCTCATTCCCGTGGAATTATTTTTCTCCGAATCTTCCATGCTTCACATTTCTCTATTCACTGTTGTTGCCATCCTTCCTCCCAGTAGGGACCCCCAGACAACCCTCCGAATGTCTTCCTATTCCTCCAGCCGCATCCCCCTCCCAGACGCCAACCAGTTTCCCAATCCAGTCACAACCCTAGTTTTATCCTCTTAGTCATCTATCCGACTGTCTCTGGCCAGCCAAGACTTGCTACCATATTGCCTCTGTTGTTGACTTTCCCATCCTACCTCCTGCCTTACTTCCCAATTGCAACCCTTTTACCAAAACCCCTCCTACCACCTGTTGTTGCAACTATGCCCTGCAGTCCACTGTTCTTTCTACCGGCAACCTCACTGTAGCCCCCGTGCCTCCACCTGCAATTTATACACCCTTTTTCCTAGGCCTGCTGCTCCATCGCCATCTCCCACCCTCTCCCACCATCTACCCAACAGTCAACGATCACCATTCCACCTACTCTAGCAACCGCAAACTTCTTTGTGATACAACTCTCATCGTGTTTGTGTTGTGTTTGTTATTGTATTTCCTTTTCAAATGTGTGTAGTTGTAATTACATATTTGCTTTCACTAATAATATTTGTTTTCCTGTTGTAGTTGGAGTTAACTCCAGTATCATTTAGTATCAAAGTTAGCCTAACCCTATTCCTATCCTATGATTTATAGCATCCACCTCTACACAACCCTACCTACACTCAAAAAATTACTTTGCCACCCTACATCACCCCTAAACCCTAATTATGCTGCCATGAAGGCAAGTGCCAGAACTTGATTAGAAGTTTATAATGGAAGAGTTACAATGACAGTTCTGTCGATTGCTACAACAACTCGATGACATTTAGGAAAGGACCCATGGAGAGGTCAACGACGAGCGTGGTATCAAGATCCGAAGAGGAGAGGAGGAATACCTGAATCCCTTCTATAGGGATGTTTCTAGTGGAGAAGAAGACGACCAAAAACTCTTTGGGATACAGTATCAGAGGAGATAAAGAGATGAAGTGTTTGTTAGAAGATATAAAATTGAAGTGCTAGTTAGATGATAGAGATGACATTTCTATTTAACGATATAGAAATGAAGTGTCTGTGAGAGGATACAAAGACTCGGGAGTGAAAGTGGAAATATCGGATTTCGATGGGAGAATGAATTCAGGTGAGTTCATAGAATGCTTGTAGATCATCAAGATGATCTTTGAATGCAAGGAGATGCCATATGTCTTGAAAGTGAAATTGACTGCAATAAAGCTATAGAAGAGTTTCTCATTGTGGTGGGACAACTTGAAGATGCAGCAAAATTAATACCTGAGAGAAAATGAAAAAAGAATTGCAGCGATAATACCTACCCTCACACTACCGTCGATATCTTTTCTTGAGGCTCCATTACTTACAACAGTGAGATCTATCAGTGGAGAAGTACACAATAGAGTTTATGCAACTTAAGTTGAAATTTGATCTGTCGGAGCTTGAGGAGCACAGGATAACCAGGTATTTGGGAGGCCTGAAGCCCATCGTTGGAAACGTGGTTTAGCTACTGTCTTATTGGTCTTTGGGTGACGTTCGTATCTGACACTGAAGATGGAGAGATAATAGAAGTAGAGCAAGATCTAATGCCCTTCAGATAACCATCCATAGCTGGAGATATCAGCATAAGCACCTCTAAGAAAGTTGAGAAGATGGGCAAGGAGATTGACATAGCTAATCAAAGTGAGAAAACGTCTGAGAAGATTAGACCCCCAACCAATTCCAACCAAGAAATGTTTCAGGTGTCATGGATATGGACACATCGCCTCTAGCTGTCCAATTAGCACATTTGTGTTCTTCACTGAGCAAGGTGCATTAGTGGAGGTGAGCGAGGAGGCAGTTGAAGAGTAGGGTGAGGATTACCAAATTCAATTAGATGAGGGCTAGATGCTTGTGATTTGATGGGTCCTTTAGATTGAGGTTATTGGGGAGTTGTGGTTATTTCATCATAATATATTCTACTCCCGTTGCACTGTAGAGGGAAATGTATACAACTTTATCATCGATGGAGGTAGCAACAAGAATGTGACTTTTACACAGATGGTGAGCAAGTTGAGCATAAAAATTCGTAGGCATTCTTAGTTGTATTCCCTGACATGATTGAAGAATATGGTCAACCTTGACAGGGGGTGTTTTGTAAAATTTTTTATTGTGAATCAGTCGCAGGATTGGTTGTGGTGCAACGTGGTGCCCACAGATGCTTGCCACGTCTTGTTGAAGAGATTGTGGCAGTTTAATTGCAGGACTCAGCATGACAAGTACATGAACACTTACTCGTTTACCGAGAATGAAAAACACATCGTTCTCTTACTTGTGCAGAAGCACTATCGGGATTAATTTTGGTGATGATAGAGGATAGTGGGACAGAAACATTGATGCCACACACAGAGAAACCATTACGGAGAGAGTTTTTGGACATTATGTTCAATAGTTTACCGTCATGGCCGCCACCTTACGGAGAGGTTCGGGTTGCCCTTATTTCATATCAAGGCGAACCAACTTTGGGTGACTTTGGGAGAATTCAATCGATACATGTGACAAAAAAATTTAGTTTAGTTCAATAATGTACACTCAGAAGGTTGGAACGATATGGATGTTTGCTCGCAAATGAAGAAAACGCCTCAGGTGTTTTTTGGGACATTGCAATCGCCAATGGGATTTTGGTGCTCATATCGACACAGTCGAAGATCCTCAAATTTGGGTGGGTTACAACAACTTAGTTGCCCTCATTGTGTCTTATCTGATTACATTACTATGAGAAACAAAAGTTTTAACATATGAGATAAAAGCTCCACCAACGCTGGAGATTGATGCAGACGTCTTATTGTTTGAATTAGACACGTGAAGAACAAGATGCACACACAGGAAATGTATGTGTTGCTATTAATTTGGCAAAAACCTCATGTTTATGATGCTTGCATTAGCTTTAAATCCTTGGTGAAAAAGCTCTTTGTCAAAAAAATTCATCACCTAGACTTTTTGACAATGTTGGCGAGTACCAAGCTTTAGACATATTCATATTACACCAATGACATCTCTCATTTTATCAGCCCACTCCATACCCTTGAAGATAATATACACACTAAATGATGTCCCTCCCTCAACAACATACTCAAATTTGAATGCACTATAACAATCCAAGTAACATCATTTGTTTCCCTATAACTTGAAAATATCTTAGTTTAAAATTATATCGCCATGCAAAACTTCCACGGATCTAATTGTATCATTGTTTTGGTGCTCCACATTATAAATTTGGAGAT
>JXCR01126790.1:71910-84729 GCA_002079205.1 Phalaenopsis hybrid cultivar | reverse complement strand
TATATATATATATATATATATATATATATACATATACATATATTTGTTGTGTTTTAGGGCTGCCTGAGGTGGCGATTTTCTTCCAAAGGATCGAGTGGGGTGCTCCGACTGTAGCTCATTCCCGCTGGATCACACTTGATGCTTCTATGCATTACCACCCCCCTCCCATGCACTTGTTTTTCTTCTATTTCTTTCACTCTCTCTAGATGCTGCCCTAACTCTTGCACGTCGGTTGCTCGAGCTACACGACTTTGACATTGGCCACTGGGGTCACTACTCGTCTTCTCATATGTAACATTATTTCTCCTTCTCACTTCTTGTACTTATGCCTACTTGCCATTACTCCGCTCTCTTGTATAAGTTACATCTCTCTTTTTCATCTTGAATTATAACAACAAATTGTCTCCTCCACTTCTTGCTTTAACTCTCTTACCTTGTTTTTTCCCTTTTTGACCCATGCTATCGATCTCTCAGAACCAATGCTTGACAGTTCCTAAATTCCCAATTGTTACTATTTTTGGTACTTTTTTCCATGTTGTACACATGAGTCCGCGACATACATTTTTCTTTATTTAGCATGAGCCCTTGCTATTTTTTTTTTTAGTTGTAATCCTTGGGCTACCAATTATATGAACCCTTCGATACTTTTCACCTGTCTCGTAAAACTGAAGGAGAGAGTTCTAATATTCCAAGTTTGTTTAAGATATTTTTGAATGCAGGGTTGCAAAGTCATTTGTTAAATATGTTGGCAAGTTGATTTCATGTTAGAACATAAGAAACAAAACCTAACCCACTTTTAATAGAAAAAATATTCATCTCCACATGTTTCTTTGATCATGTTGTACATAATTGTAGACAATGTTGATGTCATACTCATTGTCACAATACATCGTCATAAATTCCTTCCATTTATCTTTAAATCATCCAGTATAATTTTAAAGTTCTTTGATATCTTGAGTGATTACTTTGAATTTAAATTTAGTGCTTGATCTTGAGAGAATAGGTTATTTGTTGATTCTTTATATTTCTTGATTTCTCATTGTGATATCTTGGGTGGTTTTGTATATTGGTGATCAAGATCAAGTGCTAAATATTTCTTGATTCTTTATATTTTTTGAAAAAAAATAATGAATCTCCACAAAAAGCATTAATACTTTCAAATCGAGAGTTATATTGATGTTAACCATAGAAAATTTCTAGGAGATAGAAGATGCACTTTAGAATATTACACACTATTTGCAGTTCGTGTCGTAGTTGCGATTCTTGTTGACTTTATGAGTAAAGAAAAGGATTTATTGTTGGGTTAGAGACATGTAGCACGTTGTTGTGAGAAAATATATGAGAAAAAGAGATATTCTCTTAACCTTCATTACTGGTTAAGGGGCCATCAACACTTTTATTTTCACATTTTTGGAACAAAGTTTGTAGTTTTAAAAAGTGCTGGCATAGCTTGTCATGTGATTTGTGGCTCCTGAATTTGATATCCAGATTTTAGGGGAACTGTTTAAGTCGTTAAAACTATAAGGGTTGAATTTGTACCATTTGAGCTAGTGAGGAGGGCTTAGTTTTTTGTGGAATTGAAGAAGTTTTTTTAGCTTATTATTATTGTTGTTGTTGTAATTTTTATTACTTCGGAGTTGAGACTTTTTGGTTCATTGAGATGGAATTACCCTTTAGATTGGCTTTCTTTGTTTTCTCCATAGCTTTTGAGATTTTCAATATTTCTCTTTGATATGCTTCTTTTTGTTATAGTAATTGTAGCATAGGTTGCTTTTTAAAAAATAATTTTGGAAATATTTAATCATAATAAGGGCCTTACCTTGAATTTTTGTAGTTGACATGACTGATATTTTAGAGTTAATTGTGTTAAGTATATCAATTCGAGGCACATATTTTTTCTCATTAGCACATAAATCTATGGCTCTTTTTTTTAACATACGTAAGGCTATTAATTCCAAAAGCCCTTGTGGCGCGGGAGCACTTTGCTCTGGACGCAAGACGCGAGCCCTGCAGCTCCCGTGATTGTCGGAGACAGAGACTAGCTAAATCAATCCCAATTTCCTTTTCTATGTTTTCTTTCTTATTATCATTTATTCCTTTTTAGCGCTTTTCTATATGCGTGTTGTATTAGAGTTTGAAAATCATTTTTTCATGTGTTTTGTAGCAGGACAGTCACTAACGTTTCGTCTTCCGTTCGAGGGATGTATCAGAGGGTTTGAGCAGTGCTTCAGCTGTATCTCTCTTCCGTGTTGGTGATTATCTTTCCTATCCTCTTCCGCATCTTCCCCACGACGCCCTTGACCACCGTGCATCTTTGCAGCCGCCCCCGAATAGTACATGTTTGTTGTTTTTCACTATGGTTTTCAAAATGCAGCCTTTCTTGCTCACTGCCACTGCCCCGAACGGTCTCCCCTTGTTCTTGCAGTTTCTGCCCGCTCCCTTTGCTATCGCTATCTTTCTCCACTGTTGCGGCCGCCCGAGACAAACTCTTTGTTGTTAATCCTGTAGTCTAGCTACTTGCCACTTGCTTCCATCAATCTAGCTTGTTGCCTCGTGGTCGCAAGCCCTTTCGCTTCTTTGTTGTCATCTGAAAAACAACAATTTGTTGTTCTAGCCTTTCCCACCTCACCTTGCATCTCCGCTTGCCACCCCACTTGCTGCCCCTGCTGTCCCAATCTTCCCAACCGATACTCCTATCCCCTTTCGCTGTGTTGCCACTATTTCTCTGTAGTCCCACTCCTTCCCTACTTTGTCACCACCTTTCCAAACCCCTAATGGCCGCTACCACTACTCAAGATTTTGCTGTGTTGCCACTATTTCCTTGCAGTCCCGCACCTTCCCTACTTTGCCGCCACCTTTTCAAGTCCTTAAGGCCACTACCACTACTCAAGATTCACTCTAATTGTGTGTCGTGTATCGTGGTGTTGTTATTTCCCATTTTAGTGTGTTTTTGGTTGTAACAACATATTTGGCTTTTTCAAAAATAACATTTGCTTTATTTATTATCGCTTGTGTTAACTTAGGTATCATTTGGTCCTAGAGTTAGCCTAACTTTAGTCCTAACTTAGGGTCCCCTCGCTGCCCCCACCCCCCTCCCACCCAAAAAATAAAATAAAATAAAATAAAATAAATCCCCCTCTTTCACTCAAATAATCCTTAACCCTACATCACCCCTACCTACTCCCTATACCCTAGTCACACCGCCTAAGAGATAATTGTTGAAGATCTGAATGAGAGGAAATCTCACAATGCCGTTTATGAGAAATTCGCTAAAAGATGTCTGAGAACCTTTTATAGAGGATGTGCAGTGCAAATCCTCCAACTGTAATAGGGGCTTAATACCTTCAAGAGAAGGCAATTTGGATGGGTCACCTGTATCCACAACGGTAACTTGCTAGAGCGAAGGAATGAAGTGAATCTCGTCCACCATGCGGATTTCGCAGATGAAGAACCTCTACCTTGAAGAATTGACCTGAAATATTTGAGAAGCCAGGATTTTGAAGTAACAACAAATTTGCCTCATTTTGACAGTTACTTGAATCCAGATGATTTCATCGAGTGGTTTCAGTTCGGGGAAATTTTTTTTTGAAGCACCAACATGGATCACCAAACAATGTTAAAACTAACTGCCAGTAAGTTAAAGAAGTGTGCAAATTTATGTGGAAAAATTTGAATCACATACGTCAGCATGAGGAATAAAACAGGTTCATTGTCTGGTCCAAAATAAAGTTGGCGATGCAGCACTAGTACCTATCAGTGCGCACTACGTACTAGATATTTAGACATAGCTTCAAAAGTGGAGAGACCGCATTACCAGACACCACCATATTTTACAGGCATGGTTCAACCCAAGGATCTTATAGCCAATGTACACCTAGGGGAACATCCAAGTTGACCCCGTCTGAGGAGAAATTGATTCAGAGCAGTGAACATGTTGAGTGAACCTATATTCATAAAATTTTCACAACCAGACAGTGTTTTAAGTGCCACAGATTTGTGCATATTCAATTAAATTGCATAATCAGAGGAATGATCTATTTCATCGAGAACGATAATGATATAGTAGACATTGAAGAAGATGATAACATAAAGGAGTATTGGCTTTCAACTGATGAGGGATATATGGACATAGCTGCAGGTGAGCTTATGAGAAAAACTCCAACCGAATTAACAATGGTTATCCGAAACGGGCTTGAATTCGAGGAATCAACACCAGAGGCATGACAATCCTAGATAATAGAAATTCAGACTTTTCAAATATATAGACTTATTCTTGAGTTGCTCCAACCAAGGGAAGTTCAACATGCCAGAGATGGAGCTCTTCCGTGCTACTTCTAGAAGATTAGATGGAGTTATGTAGATCTTAGTTTCAGTTTAGCAGCGTACCCACCAACAAATGACTAGACAAGAGGGATAAACCAAAGCTTTGGAAATTATTTTAGGTGCTTGTTAGGAAAGAAAATTCTTCAACGGGATCTATTTACTATCTGAGAAGAAAAAGAGATATCTCCTGAGTGATTGCTAATGAGAGTGGCGCAATTTGCCACTGTTTTTTCCTGGAGTTGATTTTGGCTCACATACTTGTTTATCATATACATTCAGCTGAGCACTAGAAGTGGGAAGACCTGTTTAGAGACGTAGTTGTTCAAGACCTGATTTGTTAGAATACTTGTTTATCTACCGTGTTAGCTCAGATTGTGCCAAAAGAGAATGAATATTTATTCTACCAGGATGTGCTTTGGAATGAGCTCCTATAGGATTGACTCATCGGAAGATTGCAACACCTCCACCACCTTCAATTTATCTAACTTGATTCCATATTATGAGGAAACAAAAGCTTTGAAGGATGAGATTGAAGCTCTCTCCCAACCCTAAGAGACTGATGCGGCAGCGCTTTGCTTCAAACACAGAACACGAGGCGCACGACTTTCATGATTGCGTGAGACGGGGAGATGGACCAAATCAATCTCGAGTTTCATTTTTATGCATTATTTTTTATTATCATTCATTCTTTTTTTAGTGATTTCCTATATATGTTTTGTATTAGGGTTTGAAAGTCAGTTTTTCTTATATTTTGTAGCGGGACAACTGCTGGCGTCTCTTCCTTTTGAGGCTCATATCCGATGATTTGAGTGGTGTTTTGGCTTTATATTTCTCCCAAGGTGGTGATTATCGTCCATATCCCCTTCTGCATCTTCTCCACGACACTTCCGGCAGCCCTCCATCTCCTTAGCCGTCACCAAACTACACTCATTTTGCTTTTTTTCACTATTTTCCAATTCCAGCCTTTCTTGCTCTCCACCACCACCCTGGACAGCTGTCCCTTGCCTTGCTGCAGTCGCCGGCTGTGCCCGCTGTCTGAGACAACAAGCTTTACTGTTAATTATGCAGTCCAGCCCCCCGCCACCTGCTTCCATCAATCCAGTCTACTGCCTCGTGGCTGCAATCTCTTTCTTTTCTCCATCGTCATTCAGAAAACAACAAACCTGTTGTTGTTGCAGCCTTTCCCACCACATCTCGTAGCTCCACTTGCCACCCTACTTGCCGTTCTTGCTGTCCCAATCTCCCTAACCAATACTCCTATGTTCTTTCGCTGCATTGCCACATTTCCCCGTAGTCCCGCACCTTCCCTTTCTTGTCGCCACCATCCAAGCCCCTAATGGCCACCAACGCCACTCAAGCTCCATCCCAATAGCATGTTTGTGTGTCGTGCTGTTATTTTTCTCATTTCAGTTTGTTTGGTTTTAACCGCCCCACTTTCTTTCTTAGTAATATTATTTGCTTTACTTATTGTCGTTTGGGCTAACTTCGGTATCACCTTTGTACTTCTTATTTTTTAACAATACATATTTTGAAATTTAGGGTGTATATTAACATGGACCCAACAATTTTGTATTCTTCCTTTATCTTGTATGTTGGTTTGCACTAAATATATGAAATTTTTTTTTTTATTTGAAGGTTTAGGATGTTACCCACGGTGGATTGTATGACTATCAACTCCAATAATTATTCTTATAAGAATTGTTTGTAGTCATGTTGGCCATAATGTAGAAAGTAAACTCAAGATATTTTCTACATATAGTTTGATCAATTTTATCTAGTTAGTTTGGTGAAGGATATAAATGAAAGAGAGTTACTAAACTGGCAGAGGAGGTTGAAATACTTTTGCAGTATCCTCTAGATCTTCAACCTACACGTGTTTTATCTAGAATATAGAATGCAAATGCTTTGGTTGTCATCATACTTTAGGAGTTCTTATTCAATCAATGCCATAGAAAATTGAATTCTCACATGATGATGGCGAAATAGTAGCACAAACTCAACATTATGATTTTGTATATGATAACTTGATGGTGTTGGCTATATGGATAAACAGAGTCAACTTATGGAGTTGTCAATAATAAAGGAAGTTGTGGAACCTATATCTGTATCGATAGGGTTTGAAAAGCAACAATAATGATTGGTGGCTCATCAAATATAGTAACGATCTCAAGGAAAATGTGTTGTTCGTGACATAGGTCAAGTGCATCTTTATACATGGTGTCTCTTGGGTGCCTTTACAACTTTTTTGTGAAAGTGATCGTAAAGCTGTTTCAGAAATTTTTTTTTTTGAAAGTTGTTGCACGTATTATAAATATTTTGTTTTTGAAAAAGGGTGGACAATTTTTTTAATCACCACACTTTAGCAATTTTAGTTCTCAAAGATAGCATCGCACCGCAGAAATTTCTATAGACTGACTAAAAAAGAATAGCCAAATGGATGCGTGGCAACTTTCCGAAAGCCAAGCAATGAGATATATGCTTAGATTTAATTGCATCATCATGCCCAAGCTGAAGCACAAAATGATAAGGTGATGGGTTGTTGGAGTTGGTAGTGCATTAAACATGAAATGAGTTATATATATATATTATGAGTTGGGTGAGATAAGGCATGTGAAGGTTGCTTTTTGCAAATGGGTATATGGGAATGATATGGAACTGCGAGGGACAAAATTATGAGAACAATGAAGACTTTAGTACAAAATGATGCAAAGTGGGGAAGCTGAATAGAACTCAAAATCTATTGGGAGAGTGGAAGAAAGGGGAAAAGGAAGGAGACTTTAATTTCAATTTGTTAATAAAGTGATCCAAATCATAGGCTAGTAGGAATGTCTATTTATAGAAATTTGGTTACAAAAATAAGATAAATACAATCAAACCTATATTATACGATTCTTGGTATGTTAAAATCAATCATAAGATTATCCTAAATGATATTTATTACTAATTTCAGAGAAATTTTATTAAAAAATCATAATATAATCTCAAAATCTGAGATAAAGTTTTAACAAACCTGAACCTGATTGCTGTGCGGCTTCTACTATCTAATTTTTGTTGATGTTTAATTTCATTTTGGAAGTATTATTGATGGTAATTCGAATGCTGGTTCTCATCATTGGATATCAGTTTTAGTTTTCATGTGATGAACAGATTCTCTTACAATATTTACCAAATGATCGCTCATTTTGGCCACATGAATTGGACAAGAAGAGGTCTCAATACAAGACTTTTAAAGACGAGCTTCTGCAGAATCCTGTACGTTCTAAATATAATTTTAGCATCCCATATGTTGATATAGCTTTGAGTATGATTGTAGAAAAAATATTTTAGAATCCTGTGGTATATAGTGTTACATTTTTCATTGTATAAAGTTTTGAAGTATTTGTTGGGGTTCTAAAAGTTTGTTTTCTAGTCAGTCAGATATCACACGTAGGATGGATGAATCAGCACATGTTAAACATGAGGAATTGAATGTTGAATCCAGGGCCCTGCTTCAAAGGTCAGAGATAACTCACGGAGAACATCCTCTTAGCCTTGGATCAACTAGTGTGTGGAATCAATTTTTCCAGGTATTATTTGTTAGTCATGTTTGCAGATTTTAACCTCAAAGTTTGCTATAAATTGTCTTGAAGTTTTAGAGTTGCTGGATTTTAAGCCCGTCGCAGCAGTTTTTTTATTCATCTGTTATGTGGTTATATAAATGATCAGAACGTTGTAGTATTCATGAGTTGGTGAAATTTATGCATGATTTACTTCTTGATGAATTTTATATGCACAATGCTGCTTACATTTATTTGTTACTTGCATTAACTCCTCCACTAATTCTAATTTGTTAGAGCCTAATCCCTCATATATTGTGTTCACCCTTTTTTGGAAGCAGCTCAGGAGCAATGATTAGGTTTCTTCCATGCTTATCTTTCTTTCTTAAATTGATGCACTTGAATTATTTTTTAAATGTGTCTGGAGTCTTATCAGATAATAGCTTTCACGGATCAATATAGCATAACTTGTTGTGATTTTAAGTTCATATGAGGCAATGTTTGCCTTTATATTTCCTCTCTGCTATGCATATTTCTTGCAGTTTTTGCCATGCATCCATTAGTTATGTCCCTGTCATTTTCTTAACTTCGTACTAATTTATGCCTGATAAACCGAATTGAGCTTCCATTTAGTTTTCAGCCACAGTAGAATGTAAATTGTTATTGGCGATGCCTCCGTAAATTTTATAAAAAGAGCAGTGTATTGTTGTTGGGGGCAATTACATACATAGCACACCCGAAACATTGTTATTTACAAATCTAGCACGCTCTTCCATCCATCTTTCAAATTCTCATTCAACTATCAAAATTCATGATAAAACCCCAACCAATATTTTTCATTGTTGTCAAATTCTCAATGACTTGATCGTGGCACGAGTAAATTCATGGATTCGGTGGTTCAAAAATATCATCTTGGGGGCTAGATTTTGTAAATAGCAATGTTTCGGGTGCTATTTATGTAATTTTCCCTTGTTTTTTTATCAGGAATCTGAAATAAAATTCTAGAATTAATCTCAGTTTACAACGGTTGCTTGCTTGAAGAATTGAAATTTGTTTAAGCTTTACTAGGTTATCAAACTTGTTTTTGTGAACATTGATGGATGCTTTAAATTTTAGGAGGCTGAAATTATAGAACAGATTGAGCTCGATTTAAAATGTACACACCCAGACATTAAATTTTTTTGCAGAAAATTATTTTTGGTTTTGGATTAGGAATCTGAAAAAGATTATAGAATTATCTTAACTTTACAATGGATATTTGTCTTGAAGATGTGAAATATGCTTAAGCTTTATTGGTTTCTGAAGCTCCGTTTTATGAACATTGATGGGTACGTTAAATTTCAGGAGGCTGAAATTATAGAACAGATTGAGCGTGATGTAAAGCGTACACATCCAGACATGCAATTTTTTTCAGGAGATTCTTATTTTGCAAAAACTAATCAGGTATTTTCTGGTTTCATTTGTGTCATTGATGTTTACTGGCAATATTTAACTGCTTTATGAATGTCCTTTTCAGGAATCTTTGAAGCGTATTCTCATCGTGTTTGCAAAATTAAATCCGGGTATTAGATATGTGCAAGGGATGAATGAAGTTTTAGCTCCATTATTCTATGTTTTCAGGAATGATCCTGAAGAGAATAATGTTGTAAGTTGCATTAAGTGCACACTGCTCATTTTATGGGTTTATCAAGCGTTTTCTTGTTCTTTCTTTTCATATTTTCATTTGAGTTGCAGACTACTTTTTACTTGGTCTTAGTTTAAAGCCCTTCCCTGGTACATATATGTTGATACAGGCTCGAAGAACTCCCAACTCACTTGATTTTATATAACATTTATTTTGCATTCCTCTTTTCACGGGGAATGCACCGTTTCATTGCCAACAGTGTTATGACTACTTGAAATTGGTACTTTTTTTATGATAAAGTTCACTTGTGTCCTGAGTCAAAGGATGGAAGAAACATTTGTGAAGTAGAATTATATGATTTTTGTTTATGTTAGGAGCAATTTAGATATAAATTGTATTCTGTGTAATGGCCTAGATGCAGCCAAAACTAATGTTATTGACTTTCTTTTAAAGAACCTAGCCTTGAATTGAATTGGTGGAAACAATAGATGTTACATTACATGAGTTTAGGGTTTATATCTCAAATCTAGTTTTAGATGCGTAGAGTTAGGGAACACACAAACTTTGCTATCCACATGCTCTTAAATTTAGCAATTATTTGTTACTTGTGATGAAAATTTAGAACATTACGAATTTCAATTTATATTAATGATTCAATGGCTCACTTCTAGAAATAATCTGCAGAAATTCATAATCACAAAAGACCGAAGATAATTAAAAATCATGTCTCTAGAAAACTAGTATTAATCATTATTAAAATCAATCATGCATTCAAACTAGTAGTAATCTTTAGAGATAGTAGGTCAAGTGGAAGGTGAAATAATAAAATTCAAAGAATCGAGCCTACGGGTTGACCAATGAAAGATATTGTCCTTACAATAACAACAACAACGACAACAACAACAACAAGCCTTTATCCTAGTAAATGGCGTCAGCTACATGAATCTTTTTGCTCCATTGCGTGCTATTGAGTATCATTTTTTCATTTAATTCTAATAAATTAAGATAATTTTTTTTACAATATGCCCATGTCTTTTTAGGTCTACCTCTACCTTTCTTAACATAAGTCTAATCCATAACATCTATTCTTCTAACTAGATTGTCAGATGGTCAACGTTTAATGTGACTAAAATATGTAAGACAACTCTCTCTAATCGTGTCCGCCCCTGGAGCTACAACCATTCTTTCACTGATACATTCGTTTCTCATTTTGTCGCCAAGTGTAAAGCCACTCATCTACCTAAGCATTCTTGTCTCAGCAACACTTAACTTAACTTTATGCTTATCTTTTAAAGTCCAACAATCTACCTCATAAAACGTTGCAGATTTCACCACCATTTTATAAAATTTTTCTGAAGTCTCAGTGGTACTTTCTATCACACAATAGGCCCGATGTATTCCTCCACTTCAACCAACCAACTTGAATTCTACCAATAATATCCCCATCTATATCACCATCACTTTGAACAATAGACCCGGGATTTCTAAAACTTTCACACCTTTTAATGATTTGATCACCTTGTAGTTACAACTTTACCATTAGATCTACTTCTACTAAAATTACATTCCA
Source organism: Phalaenopsis hybrid cultivar (assembly GCA_002079205.1). Taxonomy (NCBI): domain Eukaryota; kingdom Viridiplantae; phylum Streptophyta; class Magnoliopsida; order Asparagales; family Orchidaceae; genus Phalaenopsis; species Phalaenopsis hybrid cultivar. Next base: position 73,676 of record JXCR01126790.1, on the reverse strand, counting down.
TGTATTCGATTTTAGATCTACTTAAAAGAAGGCCTTCAGACTCAAAAGTAGATCTATATCACCATCACTTTGAACAATAGACCTGAGATTTCTAAAACGTTCACACCTTTTAATGATTTGATCACCTTGTAGTTACAACTTTACCACTAGATCTACTTCTACTAAAATTACATTCCATGTATTCAATTTTAGATCTACTGAAAAGAAGGCCTTCAGACTCTAATGTAGACCTCCATAATTCATGTTTTTTCTGAACTCATTCTCTACTCTATCACAAGAAGGATATTATCAACGAAAAGCATACACCAAGGTACATCATTCTGTAAATTTACGGTAAGAGCATCCATAACTAAAGCAAAAAAATATGGGCTTAAAGTTCTCTGAAGATATGTAATCCAACTACAACAACAACACAACAACAACAAAGCCTTAATCCCCTGCTGTAATCCAACTTAAATAGGAAAATATTTGGTCAATCCTCCTGTTTAAACACAAGTAACAACTATAGTATACATATTTTTAGTGACTTGAATATAAGTCACACCAATACCTTTCTTTTCTAGAACTCTCTGAAGAACTCTTGGAATCTTATAGTAAGCTTTTTCTAAATCAATAAAAATCATATGTAGATCCTCTTTACTCTCTCTATTCTTGAAAATTTTAAATCTCTGATTTGATTAGTAGAGGCATTAGTACATTCGTTGAATATTTTTAGACAAAAAATGAATGCTTTTTGTAAGTATCATATCCCTATTTATCCTAAAATTCTCTAATAAAAAATATTTCCTATTGCTAGGAAGAATATTGATCTATCGACATTCCAATAAAAAATCACAAATCTAGTAAGATCGCAAATCTTTCAAAGAAATTGCAAAAATTCTGGTATACCTGGTATAACAAAAGAGTGTCTTTGTTGCACTCGCTAAAGATAGGATGGAACTTATAATATTCTTACAGCGGCTTCCACAATTTTTGTACATATCCCTAATTTTAACTTACAAAATTTATTATCGAATCACTTTCCCAACACTTTCCCCTACCAATTTGTTAGATGTTGTCATTTGAGACATGCAACTATGCTTCACTTATTTTATTTTTGGTGGCCTTTTCTTGCCAATATGAGTCAATTCTTAAGTTTGTGTTTTTGACCAACTTATTCGTGAATAACTTAACGACAGTGCTTAGGTGAATGTCCAAAAATTCATTATGATACATGAAATTTGATGATGTAATGTGCGCTGTCATCATCATTCGTTTCAAATAGGCATCAAATGCTTTTAGGCTTTTCATTGTTTGTCTCCAAGTTTCTAAAGGGATCTANTTGGACAAGAAGAGGTCTCAATACAAGTCTTTTAAAGACGAGCTTCTGCAAAATCCTGTACGTTCTAAATATCATTTTAGCATCCCATATGTTGATATAGCTTTGAGTATGATTGTAGAAAAATTATTGGTCGTCCCGTCGTGGTATATAGTGTTACATTTTTCATTGTATAAAATTTTAAAGTATTTGTTGGGGTTCTAAAAGTTTGTTTTCTAGTCAGTCAGATATCACACGTAGGATGGATGAATCAGCACATGTTAAACATGAGGAATTGAATGTTGAATCCAGGGCCCTGCTTCAAAGGTCAGAGATAACTCACGGAGAACATCCTCTTAGCCTTGGATCAACTAGTGTGTGGAACCAATTTTTCCAGGTATTATTTGTTAGTCATGTTTGCAAATTTTAACCTCAAAGTTTGCTATAAATTGTCTTGAAGTTTTAGAGT
>JXCR01126790.1:26544-69582 GCA_002079205.1 Phalaenopsis hybrid cultivar | reverse complement strand
ATATATATATATATACATATATATATATATACATATATATATATATATATATTCGCCAAAATAAAAATTTCATTGATGGAAGAAGATACAAAAGTTTTAGTGAGCAGGTTGTCAGCTCCCAAAAGAGCTCTTAAGAGATGTGGGCAGCCCATAACTTAAATATTATTTTTCGGCCCTACACCTAGCCGATGTGAGACTATTTGTCTGTGACATTCTCCTCCACTCAATCACGTGACGCCCTCGTCGCGGATCGGCTCCATTGAGGGTCCCACTGGACCATGGAGAGTCTACACACCTGACAGACAATAATCTACTATGATACCTCTTGTCACCTCCCAAAAGAGTTCTTAGGGGTGGTGGGCAGCCCAAGACTTAAATACTGTTTTTCGATCCTACACCTAACCGATGTGATACTATTTGTCCGTGAAAAGGTGCTAGGAACCCACTCACAAGACATGCAAGGCTGAAAAAGTAACCAAAATATACAATTATACCCCGAAACGGCTAAAGACAATTTCCACAAAAAAGATAAAAATGGTGTGCGGGCTACTCAGGAGGAGCGTAATTCCACGAGAGAGCTTAATCATGATGAGTGGACTTTCCTCTCTCCCTATATCTAGAGAGGGAGTCGAGCACCAAACTGTGATGGGGGCTTCCAACCGAAATGAGCAAAGCATCCTCCTATAAATTTCTTTGTTCTTTGTCTTTTTTTTTTTCTTCTTGGTTTTGTAAACTTGTCAATTATCTTCCAAGGGTTCCAACTTATCTCTGAGTTGATCATCAATGAGAGCAATTTCTACCCGTTGATCACCTTCAACTTGGCACTCTGTCAGGGTTTGAAGACTATCAACATCAGCAATAATTGTTTCCATTAGCATATGGAGCATCATAAGGCTCCAAAATGAGATTATCCTCATTTTCAACAACATGAGGGTGCTGAGGTAGTGAGGGGTGCTCATCTGGGAAAAAATCAGTGGCAATATCCTCTCTAGTTGCGGTTTCCACCATATCAGCCAGTGGAATAGGTGCTCCTTGAGTAGTTAGGTGAGAGACTTCAGGTTGGGGTCTCAAATTAAGATGGATCCTGAAACATTGTTTAAGTGTGTCCAAACATCTTACAATGGGTGTTATAGTATGGTCTCTGTTCCATGACAATATGTTGCCAGTACCCATTATGTGCAGTGTCAAGCCAAACTTTTTCAATGTCAGGTAAAATGAGGATCCTGATAACAGAATGTCTGGTGAGATTAAAAGTGGGTATGTCTGATTTCATTGGTCTCCCAAGAATGACCCCAATGAAATAAAGGACATGATGGTTGAAAGGATGCAACTTAAGCCCATGTAACTTAAACCATATAGGTATTGTAGGTGATTCTTGGTTTGAATCAAATTCAGGAGACTACTTGAATAACTTCATAGTTATTCCTTCAATGGTGAGGTATTTCATGGAGAAAATCCTAGCATAATTTGCCTNTGATGGGGGCTTCCAACCGAAATGAGCAAAGCATCCTCCTATAAATTCCTTTGTTCTTTTAGTCTTTTTTTTTTTCTTCCTGGTTTTGTAAACTTGCCAATTATCTTCCGAGGGTTCCAACTTATCTCTGAGTTGATCATCAATGAGAGCAATTTCTACCCGTTAATCACCTTAAACTTGGCACTCCGTCAGGGTTTGAAGGCTATCAACATCAGCAATAATTGTTTCTATTAGCATATGGAGCATCATCAGGCTCCAAAATGAGATTATCCTCATTTTCAACAACATGAGGGTGCTGAGGTAGTGAGGGGTGCTCATCTGGGAAAAAATCAGTGGCAATATCCTCTCTACTTGCGGTTTCCACCATATCAGCCAGTGGAATAGGTGCTCCTTGAGTAGTTAGGTGAGGCACTTTAGGTTGGGGTCTCAAATTAAGATGGATCCTGAAGCATTTTTCAAGTGTCTCCAAACATCTTACAAAGGGTGTTATAGTATGGTCTCTGTTCCATGACAATATGTTGCTAGTACCCATTATGTGCAGTGTCAAGCCAAACTTTTTCAATGTCTGGTAAAATGATATCTCTCTCCACCAGGATCCTGATAATAGAATGTCTGGTGAGATTAAAAGTGGGTATGTTTGATTTCATTGGTCTCCCAAGAATGACCCCAATGAAATAAAGGACCTGATGGTTGAAAAGATGCAACTTAAGCCCATGTAACTTAAACCATATAGGTATTGTAGGTGATTAATGGTTTGGATCAGATTCAGGAGACTACTTGAATAACTTCATAGTTATTCCTTCAATGGTGAGGTATTTCATTGAGAAATCCTAGCATAATTCGTCCATAGTCAAATGTATCATCACGTCTCCCATCTAATAGACCCACCTTCCATTGTTCCACAAGTTTGAAATCTTCAAAAGCTTTGCAAGTAACCTCCATTTTGGGATGCCCCAACTGAAATTTTTCAATGAGAGTTAATTTGTATTTTTCAACCAGACTAGAGACTTTGAAGTCTGTAAAGATAAAAGCAGCCTTACCACCCTTTCTATAAACCCTCTTAACAAACGAACGGTCGGCTATCCCTTCAAGAGATGATAGATCTGAGGAAACACCACATGGTCGACAACCTTCTCAGAATCTAGACCCTTACCAAGAGCCTCAACAAATGATTCTTTACGTAGGGGCAGATTCAGGAGAGGAACAGTGACCATCGAAGCAGAAGACAAAAAAATCGAGAACGAAACTGTAGAATAATGTTTGCAGATGAGAGAGAAGGGTATTGCAGTGGGTGCTGTCAAGCAGGTGTCAACGTCTATGCGTAGGAAGCGAGAGGCTGAGGCTTGACGAGGCTCTACTTCGGCGCTACCTTCTTCAAGCACGACGAGCGACGAGTTGCGACACAATCCCCTTTCTGTCTTCTTCGAGCACGACGAGACGAGCTACGACCCTTCCCGTCTTCTTCGAGCACAACAAAGAGGGAAGGATCTTCATCGCAAGGCCATCCCCTTGTGCGATTTCGACAATTGAGCATGCAAAGCGGACAATTCCCGTGTGAAGCTTTTTGTTCTTGTTCGGCATCTATGTGTGTGTGTGTGTGTAATATATTATTTATTTTACCATTGGTGTTGCACATCAAAGCTTGTCGTGAATTCAGATAAATTCTATCATTTTTGTCTTCAAATCATTATTTTTATGATTTTTAGTGCCATCATAATTGAAAACAATATACTAAGGCCGTAATGCGTCATAAGATGCAATAACATAGCACAACATGCTATAATATATTATATTACACACTACCATGGTGTTTGTAACTCTAAAAATCATAAAAATGGTGATTTAAAGGCAGAGATGGATTTGGCCAAATCTACGGTGGAGGTAGTTATAATATGCCATTTTTAGTAAAAAAAAGGAGGGTTTAATCCTCGAAAAGTATGTGTCATTTTCTCCTTTCCATTTGAAATGTGTACTTTTTCCAGCTTAAGATAGCGAAGTATAATCAAATGTCTCCTGTTCACAAACAACTAAAAAAGAAAATAAATAAATAAACAAATGCAATGATGAAAAATGCTTGGCCTATACTTAAATCTCTAGAGATTTTTTATAGGTTTGGAGATACTTTTTCTTGCAGTCGAAACTAGTTATGTTACTAATTTTTTTTGCTTTTTAGTTTCTTACATTTTGTCGTTTCTGATTCAAACAGGCCCATGTAGAAGCTGACACCTTCTTTTGTTTTGTGGAGCTTTTGAGTGGATTTAGAGATAATTTTTGCAAGCAACTTGATAACAGTGTTGTTGGTATTCGGTCTACTATTGCAAAGTTATCGCAGCTTTTAAAGAAGCATGATGAAGAGCTTTGGCGTCATCTTGAGGTTACCACAAAAGTAAGAAAAAAATTTCAAATTGTTAAGTCTTGAAAATTATGGTTTTGGAAGGCTACGCTTGTTGCAACTAAGTGGTGCTTGTATAACTCATCGATGTGATTATAATATGTTGTCCAAATTATGTTTTTTTTTTCTTCTTTTATATGGAAGTCATCCTTCCAAGGCGCGTGCCATTATATTAACGCTTCACTCTCAGAAGGAGCTGACATGTAAAATGAGATACCCTCAACTCTCAGGGGAATTTGTTTTGTTTTGTTTTTTTTTGTTAGACGAAGCCTTGATAAAATTTGGAAGTGAGCACAGATTAGATGAAATCCCATCTTATTTGTGGATCTCTTTATGGATTGAAGCATTGCATCATGTTTATTCATGTCAAATCTTACTAAGCTACTAGTATGCATGTGTCCAACTTTTGTTAAGAAGTTAATTATCAGTTTGAAACTTTGTATTCTGTTTTTGGCTATTTATTAAACTGTTTTAGTTTTAAGCGTTGCTTTTTGGGATGGTTTTAAGTTTAACTTTTTGCTTGGTATGTTGACTTAAATTTTTTTGCGTGTATATTGTCTACTTCCATTTTGGTTCCATGTCTGTACTTGCTTTTCAAAGTTGCTGTTTGATAACGGGCCAAGTAATGATTGATAGCGAGTCGTCGTTTTGCTTATGCAAAACCTATCGGCCTTGTAAATATGATGAACTTACATGAGGGAGAGTTGTCTTGTTCCATAAAGACAAATCAAACAGTTTTGGCATACAAAATGGTTGATTCGCGCAGAACAAAAAGAACCACAATATTCTAAATTCCGTAATAGCATAGTAGCATTAGACATTAGATATTTGTTGTGCATGTTGATCCTTCATTTGGAGAGGGAGCTAGAGAAACAGTGAACTGTTGTAGTTTTTTTTTCCCGATTCTTAAGAAGAATCTGACATGTGAGAAGGACCGAGAAGATAAGACAAAACATGTTAAGATTTATCGGACGAAGAATTAAAAGGAAGGCATGAAATACATAGGAAAAAAGCAAGAGGACATTCTAAAAGGGAGAACCTATCCCTGGATAGGAAACTAAAAGAAAAAAAGCTTTCTTTATTCATCTTTAAGACTAATTGAATTTTAGATGATGGAACCTATTAAGAGAAATGAGTTTTATTGAAATTGATCAAACTACCCTTAAACAATATAAAAATATAAATTTAGGCCTAAATAACAAATAACATCTAAACAGCTGGCAGTTAACTTTAATACAAATAAGGATGGTTTCATGATACATTATATGATATACTAAAACACGGGCTGGCACTTCATCAATTCCCATCTATTACAGAAAATTGAAAAAAAAAAAAATTTCTTGGACGGAATAATTGATCCCCACTTTGGACATCAAAGGCAATACTACTACTCGATCTCGTGATTGGAGAGTTAAAATTTTGCTTGAGGATTGGAGGTCATAGATTGTGTTATAGAGCTCATGAAATTCATCGAAAAAAGAAAGATGGATGGGAAATCCAACGTATAGACGTGTTTAAAAGGGGAATAACACCATTGCTAATAATATTGGTAGAAAACTATCTTTATCAATCCTCAATAACATCCCTACAACTCTTTTATGATATCAACAGTTTGAAAACCTTCATGCATATCATTAGATTGATTTGTCTCGACCATAGCATTAATTGATTGATGTTTTTGTTAGCAAACTGCTAAATGTATCGGGTGAATGAGTTTTTCTAGAGGATGAACTGTTACAATTTGCAAATTGGTCAAGTGTCACATTGCCTGAGAAAAATCTCAAGATTTTATAGTTAAATGAATATGTCGGCGAGATTGCTTGTGATTGAGAGAGTGAGATGCAACAATTTGTGAGTGACCATTGTGGAAATTGTGGGGGAACTTTGAAATTTTAGTGATGTGGTTAGCTAGTGCCTGCAGTTTTGTTTAATACATGACAGTCAATATTAAACGTGCTTGCAATTAAATAATTTAGGGATGCAACAAGGATTTGAACTGACATGCAGATGCAGATTTAAAAGCAAGCTAGGGCTTCTTGGTTTTGCTTAAGCAGAGGCTTATGTTCAATTGATTGATTAAAGCCGAAATTGTAAAAGTGGTGTGTGGGATTAAGCATCATGAAAGGATAATGGGATACGGACATTGCATGATGCAAGGAATTTGTGGATCGACATGCGGGTGAGTTATGAGGGATAAGTGTGTTTTGGTTAACGTATTGTTAGTATAAGAATGCCATGGTGTGCGTGTTAAAGAGTGAGATTAGCTTTCTGGCAATGTTTTGCCTGACAATGGTGGCAAATAGAAAGGGGGAGAGGGAATCTTTGTGCCCAAGAACTCAAATAGAAGGGCTTCTTGAGTATGACATGACATTTCTGGCGGAGATGGCGAGAATGTTGGTGCAGGAAGCAATACTAAAAAATTGGATGACGAGGGGAATGTAAACATAATCAATGCAATTCAAGATGTCGTTAGAGAATGATTTTGATGTCAATGTCTCAATCTTCATGTAACATATGTAGTGGAGATGTGTTAGTGTTTTTTGTTAATGATGTTTAAGAGGGGAATTGAGGGTTCTTTGAGGACTTAATGGCATGACAATTGAGGGATTCAACAGTTAAACTAGTGCAGATATATCTTTGTTGAGAAATTTTGTTATGGGAAATGAACTATATTAGTTATTGAATATGTGTGGACTATAAATAGGTATATATGAGAAGACAAATTTGAGAAGATCGTAGTAATTTATATATAATCGCTTCTTAGTATTAAGAGCCTTAATTTATTTTATTTATTCTATTTAATACATCAACCCTCTCCATTAAGCTAGAGCACATACATCTATTAGCTCAGGCTTGTTACATAAATGAGAAAAAAAGTACATATACATATTTTAGCTGTCTTAATAAAATGTCAAAGGAAAAAGATAATCTCTAATGGAATGCACAATATCTCGTATAAAATGATAATTTCTCTAAATATGAATTTTATAAAGATCCAAATGGAGGAACACTCACATCATTTTTATGAGATGAAGAAGCCATGATATTGAGTGCGACAAAGATGAAGAGGAAGAAACAAGATTATTGAATAAATATTATTGAGTTGTAGAGGTAAGAGAGAAGAAGCTTATCGAGTAGTGAATGAAGTCAACATGCTAGGTAGTGAATAAGAAATAATGGCATTCATTAGTGCAAATAGGTGTCATAGCAAGCACAATGTGTAGGCTAGAGAGTGTGTCTATGAGGACAAGCAACGATGTAGTTCTCGTACATAACTAATAGTGACTGCGTTGGCGAGTAGTCGAGCTCATGACTATATTAGTGAGCAAGCATCATGTTAATAGAAGTGGCTAGGGTATGGTAAAGAAGCTATTGTAGGATTATAGGTTGGATTAAGTTGTTGGGCGACTAAGGTTTTCTTGTTCAAATATGTGTGAGTCCTATAGATTAGCATGCACGGGGATATTATTCTTAATTATAAAGATATTGAATTGCATGTAATCATCTTCCAGTATTATGAGCCCTGCATATATTTTTTATGCACCAACAATATGAAATCAAGAACTTCAGCTCTAATATAAAATTGATAGAGATTGTGGCATTAAAAAAAAAAAAAAAGGTTGTAAATTTTNTTTTTTATTGTGTTTGAATTAAATTTGAATGTGGCAATAATTTTAAAACCTTGTTCAGACTTTCAGATTTAAACTATAATAAAGATTTAAACAAGCTGAACTATATGGAGAATTTTAATGAATTAAACGTATAGCCTTAAAACTAGAAAACAGCTGTATTAATAATTTTAAAAAAAGAGCATATTTCACACATTATTATTTCAGCTCTTTTGTTAAGTTCAAATGTAAGGTAAAATAAAGTTTGTTTTTCAATCAATGTAAAAACATAAAATAGGTCATTAGATAAACAGCCAAGTCATCATTAAAGAATCATTCTATTAAATTCTAATCAAGCTAAGTGTTAAACAACAAAAAACATGTTCATGGATATAAATGTGAGTGGGTTGATGTTTATGCTAGTGCAATTCTATGATGAGCTGTAAAAAGTGTCCAAACTTTTTTAATTATCTAAATAAATGAGAATAAATAAGCCATATTGAAATGAGTATTAAGCTATTCATCGTGTATACTAGTTCAAGTATAGCTTTATTGTAAAGTAAGCCCTAAAATTCAAGATAATTCCTAGTTGAAATGTATAAAATATTAAATTATCAAATCAATGTATACCCTTGGCTAGGACCTATGATGCACTGATGCTTCACTATAAAAAAGAGTGCAGTGCTTGATACACGTCAGATATAGACATGCGTACGATACATATTTGGACATGCCTATCGCGTCTCCAATTTAAAGAAAAAAAATTTCAAATACGCATGTTCTTAAATTTATATTTAAAATTTATAAATAGTAAGAAAATGTATAATAAAATGTTAGATTTTTTTTTATTTATATTATACCAAATAACTTATATTTTTTTTTACAATATTCTAAAAATTATTGATAATCATATTTATTTAATTTTGTTGAATTTTCATTACTTAATTGTTACACTCACTATTTTTCATTTTTTATTTTTTTCCTGTTATTCAGATTTATGATAGATATCATACTCATTAACAATTTCCATTCTTAAATATCATTACTCTTTCATCCTTATAATATCAGGAATTTTTNAGCCTCCAAACCGACTCCAATTTCACCAAGTAGGACATAAGGAAACTGTTCAACCCATTCTTCAATCACCTCCCTTTATAGATAGGGCAAAGACATACATTTAAACTTGACTCATCAATCAACACCCAAGCCACTTCGTGTAGGAAGAGCAAACAACCCCAAAGGATTGCCAGCAAGCTCACGGGTAGGGGTAGGAACTAAAGCCAACAAAACTACACTCAAACCACTTCTCGAGTAAGGGCAATCAAACTCAAGCCACAACAAAAGGATATAAAACATCTCTATGCCCTCAAGACATCAAAATATAAGACTATCATATGTTTCAAACAAGAATAGCTATGGAACTCCTCCAAATCAAAATAAATTCCTCCACAATATGTATATTTAAGCCGAAAACACCCACGATATGCCATAACCCAGCCCAGCAGGGGCCAAAGCCAAACCAAATGATCTACCAACAAGCTCACGGGTAGGACTAAGAACAAACCAAATCAAGCTCCCAAGCCACCTCTCGGGTAGGAGACACAAAACAGGCTCTCAACAAGCTCTCGAGTAATGGCCAGAACAAACGAAATCAAGCCCCTTCTCCAAACCACTTCTCGGGTAAGAGCCAAAGCAAGTAAATCCGAGCTCCAAGGAAAGCTAAAATCGAGCCATTCAAAGTCAAAATAGGGTCAAATAAGCAAAACCGAACCTATCCACCAAACCAGCTCTCGGGTAAGAGTCAAAGCAAGTAAATCTCCACCAAACCAGCTCTCGGGTAAGAGTCAAAGCAAGTAAATCCGAGCTCCAAGAAAAGCTAAAATCGAGCCATTCAAAGCCAAAACAGGGTCAAATAAGCAAAACCGAGCCCATCCACCAAACTAGCTTTCGGGTAAGGTCCAGAAAAGGCAAAGCCAAACCAAGCCAAACTTTCGAGTAGGACCAAGAACGAGTAAAACCACTCCCTGCACCAACTTCAAATCATTTGGGGATAAACCCACACATATATTGAACTTGGAGTAGCCAACAACATACAGATCCCATGCCAAAATAAGCTTTACAAGTATGCAAAAGAAAAAGAAACCAAAGACTAGATCAGGCAAAACCAAGCCCCAATAGAGGCTAAAACTGAGCCATCCGGTGGCTAAAACGAAACCCACATTAACATGTGTTTCATATGAGAGGAATAACGTGAAGTAGAGAAGCATGCATAAACCTCAAATTTAACATTTCAAGGCCTCCAAAATAAGTTCCGAGGGACTTCCAAAATAAATCTTTTCATACCCCTTATAGATTTCGAATAAATGAGGCAACCACAGGAGCTAAAACTGAGCCTCCACATGCGTGAAAGACCAAATATACCTTCCAATGTCTCATGCTAGATAAGAATAAATGAAAAGCTTCTTGATACATATCCTAACATGCTTGCAAGAAGAGCTAGCATTGCCTCAAAGCCATGTTTCAACCATTCTAATTGCTTCCAATAGAAATATGCTACAGTGGATAGAAACATGCCACATTCTCACTATCCTAAGCAAATAACCATGTCCAACCCCTAAAACATGCCTGCCATTTCACATGTTCAAATAATAAATATCTCAAGTATAGGCACAATAATAAACTAGCATGCTGTACCATCCAACATAGTCATTTTCAGTGGCTCGGCAGAGAGAAAACCGAAAGGAAGCAAGGCGCAGAGAGGGGGGGAGGAAGGTACCTCCTTAAAGCATAAAGAAAGTAACACATGAACTTTAAAGGCACTCCCCAACTTCAATTCCTCTTCAAACAACAAGAGGAAACCAATTCAAGCACCAGAAAATCAAAGAAGTGAGTGAGAAAGAAAAAATGATAGGGTTTCCTTAGAAAAATTTTCAGCAGGAGAAGAATTATTAAGAAGATACGACAGATAGATCGAGAGAGACAGAGGATTAGATCCTCGCAGAGGATACGATCCGCGGCAGAGAAGATCGAACTCAGAACATAGAAGATAGGATACGACGGATGGGCGTCTGCGAGACTTGTCTCACGTGCGGGAGGCGAACGCGGGAACGAATCCCTCCAACGGCACGAAGGAGCGGATCCAGCGACCGAACGAGCCAACCTAGGGCTAAGGCAGGCCCACGGGTTGGAGGGAATGAGGCGGGGAGGGAGATGAATTTAGGTTAAGGATTTTAATATAAATTATTAATCATAATAATAATAATAAAATACTATTTATTATTATAATTAATACTTAAATATGTATTTTCCCCAAGATGCGCTGTCGCAATGAAACAAACGTCCCCGCTAGGCAAAATCAATGTTCCGGACGCATCGGCGCAAACCCGTTTTGTCATCCGGAGTCGTCCGGGCAACCTCGTCGTCGATCGGGTCAAAAACACGTTGCGACCCGAATCACGTCAAAAACTCGGCTCGAATTCGATTAAACAGGACGATAAAGGGCGCAGCGGCGCCAAATCAGCGAGTAAAGTCAATCCTAAGGCCGACAGTCCTATAGGAATGCTCCCTGAGTTCCTTCGGAGTAGCAATAACGGTCAAGATTACCACATGAAACGTCAAGTCGAGCGAAGAAAAGTTCAGAATTGCTAACGGGAAGGGCTCCTTCACTAGTTTTCTAAAAGTGGTCGACATAAAGGTCCTAGGGCTAAATTCCAGGCTACTAAGGAGGGGAAAACTACATCTCGACTGAAAGCGAGGTCAACATACATATTTTAGCTGTCTTAATAAAATGTCAAAGGCAAAAGATAATCTCTAATGGAATGCACAATATCTCGTATAAAATGATAATTTTTCTAAATATGAATTTTATAAAGATCCAAATGGAGGAACGCTCACATCATTTATATGAGATGAAGAAGCCATGATATTGAGTGCTACAAAGATGAAGTGGAATAAACAAGATTATTGAATAAATATTATTGAGTTGTAGAGGTAAGAGAGAAGAATCTTATCAAGTAGTGAATGAATTCAACATGCTAGGTAGTGAATAAGAAATAATGGCATTCATTAGTGCAAATAGGTGTCATAGCAAGCACAATGTGTAGGCTAGAGAGTGTCTATGAGGAAAAACAACGGTGTAGTTCTCGTACATAACTAATAGCAACTGCGTGGGCGAGTGGTCGAACTCATGACTATATTAGTGAGCAAGTGTCATGTTAATAGAAGTGGCTAGGGTATGGTAAAGGAGCTATTGTAGGATTATAGGTTGGATTAAGTTGTTGGGCGACTAAGGTTTTCTTGTTCTCTGAACCGAACGTGAAAGTTGTTTTCCATCAGACGGCTGTTCACGTAACTCCACTCTCGGCTTGGATTATATATCCAAAAGGGTCCGCTCTCGGCCATTCCACACGCTGCCTAGCAGAGGCGTGGTCATCTTCAGTGGATTCTCTCTTTTCTTTCTTTTGTAGTAGATGCCGAACCTGCTGCTCAGTGGGCGGTCGCGATTCCTATAGATTAGCATACACGGAGATATTATTCTTAATTATAAAGATATTGAATTGCATGTAATCAACTTCCAATATTATGAGCCCTGCATATATTTTTTATGCACCAAGAATATGAAATCAAGAACTTCAACTCTAATATAAAATTGATAGAGATCGTGGCATTAAAAAAAATGAAAAGTTGTAAATTTTCTTTTGGGCCTTTTGTTATTTGGCAAAGGAAGAATTCTATATAAAGGGGCTAACTAGAAGATAAGTGATGAAGGGGGGTTTAGGAGATTCACTAAATTAATATTTCAAAAGAAGAGAGGCATGAGAGAGGTGAAATGCGAAAGAAATTCCGACGAGGAAGAGCAAATCTTCGTAGGGGATGCTAGAAAAAAATTATTTATTTTATCTGTAGTTCTAACTAAAGATTGTTGAAAATGACAAAAGTAGTTTTAAACAAAATTAAATTGAAAATTAATCTTAATGAAAAATGACACTTAAACAACTAGCTTCAATAGAAATAAGGTTGACTCCAAGTAATATTAAATGTTGTTAAAACATAGATCTGCATAGCGACAATCCTGACATTTTGGACCAACATGAATGAGAGCATTTTCTCATCCCCTTGAAGCTCTTGCACTATCCATGTTGCCTTTTGATGCGCTTGCAATGATCCTAAAAATTTGATCTAGTTTAGTATACACCAATACGAACATGGAAACACAAAGACATTATACGACACGGATGCGAGACACACATATTTTTANATGGCATATCGTGGGTGTTTTCGGCTTAAATATACATATTGTGGAGGAATTTATTTTGATTTGGAGGAGTTCCATAGCTATTCTTGTTTGAAACATATGATAGTCTTATATTTTGATGTCTTGAGGGCATAGAGATGTTTTATATCCTTTTGTTGTGGCTTGAGTTTGATTGCCCTTACTCGAGAAGTGGTTTGAGTGTAGTTTTGTTGGCTTTAGTTCCTACCCCTACCCGTGAGCTTGCTGGCAATCCTTTGGGGTTGTTTGCTCTTCCTACACGAAGTGGCTTGGGTGTTGATTGATGAGTCAAGTTTAAATGTATGTCTTTGCCCTATCTATAAAGGGAGGTGATTGAAGAATGGGTTGAACAGTTTCCTTATGTCCTACTTGGTGAAATTGGAGTCGGTTTGGAGGCTTCTTGAGGATTTGTCCATTCACTCTCCTATGTATATCAAATATCTTCATATAATTGATTTGGGTTGCCTTAGCCGTGAGCCACTTTTGGCCTTGGGTTGCCTTAGCCGTGAGCCTCCTCTTCTTCCGTGCCTCGGGTTGCCTTGGCCGTGAGCCTCGTTTGGCCTTGGGTTGCCTTAGTCGTGAGCCTCCTCTCCTTCTGTGCCTTGGGTTGCCTTGACCGCGAGTCTCTTTGGCCCTGTTTTGCCTTGACCAAAAGGCTTGGTGGCTATAATCTCACCTATTAACCCCGACCGTGAGCATTTATTTGGTTCTATGGGAAGATTTCATGCTTATTTGACATATGAGGCCATTGATTAATTTGGAAGTTGAAAAATCCTGATTTTTGCATGGGTTTGGGAGTACTAGTGGTGGTATTCTCCGAGTTATTTTCCTTTTGTGAAGATTGGAAGATTTCTAAGTCTTATTTTTGAAAAGCATTTGGTTGGAATAAATTTTAGACGTCTTTGGGAACTGGGCACTGATGTTAGGAAGTCACTGGTGTGTGAGGTCATTTTGACTCAGGTTAAGCCACTTATAAAAATGTAAGAAAATAATAACCTTTCAGATAGATTCAAGGATCTTCGAGCTTTTCTTTTCAGGTCTTTTCGTCACGAGTTTTCAGAGCTAATTCATTCTTCGTTCTTTTCGATGTTTTAGGTGAATTAGTCCCTCCTCTCTCTCACCCCATTTTTGTTCCTTTTTTCCTTGCTTCTTAGTTTGGTTTTTGATGCTTATGTCGATACATAAGTGTTCACGTCTAGTCTTTTGTTATAGGTGAAACCATCAAGCAAGGTCACAAGTAGGTCGGTTTTGTTTTGGAGCTTAGGACAGTGATGACAAAGGCACACCGAAGATAGAGCAAAATGATATGTCATCCTATGACATTGGGATCTGATTCAGGAACTTCTCAGGACCCGATTCAGGAACTCAGTGAGTTATATGATGACAATATCATCCACCGACACAAGATTAGCGGGAGTTGACCCGAATCTTCTTAGGTTGTTGGTAGTCTTATGCCCGACATCACAATCAACTTGTGGACAACTACTTTTCAAAATTGATAAAAACAAATTTGATAAGAACATATACACATTTTTCTAAAACAAAACTACATTTTTTTACTACAAATAAAATTGATACAGCCCATTTTTTGCATGTTTGAAGTCTATGTGTATACTGAAAATATAAATTTTAAATACATTTTAAACATCGGTTGTCCACCTGTTGATCACCTGTTTAGGCTGAGGAGTACCCTCCTGAGTTATGTTTGATAGGACATCATTCTAGTTGAGTGGCGGGTTTTATACATCTGGGTGACCGAGTAGCCTTCGACGACCCTCGAATACTAATATATATTTGAGCCTAGCCCCGACCCGAGTGCTTGCGGTCCCCTCTTTTTAGACTTTTAATATATATTATCAAATTTTTCTGGACAAAGCACTCGTGATCTATTTTCGGGATTTTCCCGTGTTTTCTACGATTTTAATTGATTTGTCGATTCGCCGATTTCCTCGCATTTCTACTGTCGTGAGTCTTTTGACGATCTTTCTCGAGATTTTTGAACAACGTTTCTTTATTTTCATTTATATAAAACATTTCAGTCTGTTTCCTCAAGTTTTGTTGCTTGTACCTGTTGCATCAATTACACCTAAGGAACAGTGGATCTCCCAGGCATACAGGTTTGTTTTATGCTTACAGCATGTTACTTTCTTGCAAATCACTTACCTGTTGTATTCTTTTTACTTTTCCTTTACACCGCATTTTGTACTGCTTTCTTTACTGCATACACTACTGCTTGTCCTGTGCTACATACCCTACTGTCATGCTATACATTGTACAACTTCAACATATTATCTATAAAATATTTGAAGAACTATGACCATAGGGCCACTGGATTTGATATTATAATCTGACACCTTAGAAAACTCAAACTCGTCACGACAAAGAGCTTGGAACTAGCGCGGTGGGCAGCACGACTATTTTCAACAGCAGAACATGTCTTCCTCAGCTAAACCATTCCTTTCCTAGAAATTAAAATAACAATCCATTGAATTTCGAGGTTGTTCGCCTAGCACAACATAAATTCTCAACCTTTTTTGTTAGGCATTCGTATAGCTCAGTTGTACGATCTAAGCCCTAACTCGTTTTAGGATTCTGAGGTTGTCATTTGTTACGACCTAAATCCTCACATCTTCCGGGCCGTTTGTGCGATCGTTTCATTCGAATGTAAGCCCAATTAGATAAAATTGGCAGGATAAAACACTTGAATATTTCTCCTCGAAACTGAAGCCAAACCATATGGTAGACTGGGAAGTCACTGAAGATCTCCTCTGAATATGTGGCATCCCCTAATTCTTCTTCCTTTGAATTCTGTAATCAATGTTCCAAATTTGAGTCATTCCCCTTTCACACATCTTTGTCTGATTTCGTTGAAAAATCCCATCCTTTTGAAGTCATTGAAGATAATTTTTTCTGATTTTTATCGAAAGTATTCTTAAGTGATTTAAGTCATTTAAAATGCAATTAACTATAGAGGCTTGCCCTTATAGGGAGTTTTTCCGAACCCAGCTTAAAATAAACCATGTTTAATTTTTCATATTAAATTAAGAAATTTGTCGGCAAATAAAACGAGTTTCGCAGACCAAACGGACGTCATATATTTCTTAGTTTATTTGATCGAGTCTCATCCTCAAATCTTGTGTTTATCCCTCGGGATAGATACAGAGTTGAGGTAAAGCGCTCTTTCATTTAAACTATGAAAAATATAGGGTAAGTTTGATTTTCATATTTGATTTTAAACTTAAATCTATATGTAAATTAAAGCGTCCTTCCGAAGCGGGCAACTGAATTTCGATTTCAGTGACCGACAGCTTCTTACGGGCAACTCATTCCACAACTCCCAACCCAACTTTTTATAGCCGACAATGTATATGTACTTTTTTCTCATTTATGTAACAAGCCTGAGCTAATAGATGTATGTGCTCTAGCTTAATGGAGAGGGTTTGATGTATTAAATAGAATAAATAAAATAAGTTAAGGCTCTTAATACTAAGAAGCGATTATATATAAATTACTACGATCTTTCTCAAATTTGTCTTCTCATTGTATTCTCATATATACCTATTTATAGGCCACACATATTCAATAACTAATATAGTTCATTTCCCATAACAAAATTTCTCAACAAAGAAATATCTGCACTAGTTTAACTGATGAATCCCTCAATTGTCATGCCATTAAGTCCTCAAAGAACCCTCAATTCCCCTCTTAAACATCATTAACAAAAAACACTAGCACATCTACACTACATATGTTACATGAAGATTGAGACATTGACATCAAAATCATTCTCTAGCGACATCTTTAATTGCATTGATTATGTTTGAATTCCCCTCGTCATCCAATTTTTTAGTATTGCTTCCTGCACCAACATTCTCGCCATCTCCGCNTCAATTGTCATGCCATTAAGTCCTCAAAGAACCCTCAATTCCCCTCTTAAACATCATTAACAAAAAACACTAGCACATCTACACTACATATGTTACATGAAGATTGAGACATTGACATCAAAATCATTCTCTAGCGACATCTTTAATTGCATTGATTATGTTTGAATTCCCCTCGTCATCCAATTTTTTAGTATTGCTTCCTGCACCAACATTCTCGCCATCTCCGCCAGCAATGTCATGTCATACTCAAGAAGCCCTTCTATTTGAGTTCTTGGGCACAAGGATTCCCTCTCCCCCTCTCTATTTGTCACCATTGCCAGGCAAAACATTGCCAGAAAGCTAATCTCACTCTTTAACACGCACCTCATGGCATTTTTATACTAACAATACGTTAACCAAAACACACTTATCCCTCATAACTCACCCGCATGTCAATCCACAAATTCCTTGCATCATGCAATGTCTGTATCCCATTATCCTTTCATGATGCTTAATCCCACACACCACTTTTACAATTTCAGCTTTAATCAATCAATTGAACATAAGCCTTTGCTTAAGAAAAACCAAGAAGCCCTAGCTTGCTTTTAAATCTGCTTCTGCATGTGAGTTCAAATCCTTGTNAAATTGGACACGCGATAGGCATGTCCAAATATGTATCGTACGCATGTCTATATCTGACGTGTATCAAGCACTACACTCTTTTTTATAGTGAAGCATCAGTGCATCATAGGACCCAGCCAAGGGTATACATTGATTTGATAATTTAATATTTTATACATTTCAACTAGGAGTTATCTTGAATTTTAGGGCTTACTTTACAATAAAGCTATACTTGTACTAGTATACTCGATGAATAGCTTAATAATCATTTCAATATGGCTTATTTATTCTCATTTATTTAGATAATTAAAAAAGTTTGGACACTTTTTACAGCTCATCATAGAATTGCACAAGCATAAACATCAACCAACTCACATTTATATCCATGAACATGTTTTTTGTTGTTTAACAATTAGCTTGATTAGAATTTAATAGAATGATTCTTTAATGATGACTTAGCTGTTTATCTAATGACTTATTTTATGTTTTTACATTGATTGAAAAACAAACTTTATTTTACCTTACATTTGAACTTAACAAAAGAGCTGAAATAATAATGTGTGAAATATGCTCTTTTTTTAAAATTATTAGTACAGCTGTTTTCTAGTTTTAAGGTTATACGTTTAATTCATTAAAATTCTCCATGTAGTTCAGCTTGTTTAAATCTTTATTATAGCTTAAATCTGAAAGTCTGAACAAGGTTTTAAAAATATTGCCACATTCAAATTTAATTCAAACACTATAAGAAAATAAATAGACAAACTTGAGCAGCCTGGCTCAGTTCATTCAGTACCATTTTTACCCCTCTCGTTGCATTTGTGCCTTGGATGTTATCACTTTTATTTTCTTGTCACCGACATTTCTATCCTTCAGCAGGATTCTGAATTTGTTTGCTTTTCTGAATGCATTTAAATTCTCATTGGCTTAATGCAGGTTAATCCTCACTTCTATGCCTTTAGATGGATAACACTATTGCTGAGTCAAGAGTTCGAATTCTCAGATTGCCTCAGCATATGGGACACCATATTAAGTGATCCAGAAGGTCCCCAGGTATGAATATATAATATACTTGGATACTTGGAGAGCATTGCTTTTTGGAAGATTTGCATGCATACCACTCAATTCCGATGTATTTACATATCAAACACTTGAACTTCAATTTTTTACTTAAATTCCACTTCACCCATGCATAAAAAATTGTATTTCAACTTTTACATGCCGTTCTGTTTGTGTGATGTGAAAGATTTGGGTGGTATAATGCAAAAAAGAAAACTTCAGGTGTCATACATGTAAATATGTAGGAATTGGATGGTATATCTGTAAACGCCCCTTGCTTTTTTTCCTTNCTTTTTGGAAGATTTGCATGCATACCACTCAATTCCGATGTATTTACATATCAAACACTTGAACTTCAATTTCTTACTTAAATTCCACTTCACCTATGCATAAAAAATTGTATTTCAATTTTTAAATGTTAAATGGTGATATTGTTTTATGTGATGTGAAAGATTTGGGTGGTATAATGTAAAAAAGAAAACTCAGGTGTCATACATGTAAATATGTAGGAATTGGATGGTATGTCTGTAAATGCCCCTTGCTTTTTTTCCTGGATAAATATTAAGTGTATAAAATTCCGATGCGCCTCTCTCGCAGGAAACCCTATTGAGGATATGCTGTGCCATGTTAATACTCGTGCGAAGGCGTCTTCTAGCAGGTGATTTCACTGCCAATCTAAAGCTGCTGCAACATTACCCAGCAACTAATATTGGGCATCTCCTCTATGTTGCTAATAAGCTGCGGGGTCCTGTGCCAGACTAATTGCTTTACATGCCGTTCTGTTTGATGAGCTTCTAACTTTTATTTGAATTTGTGTTATGTAAATGGTTGGCTATATAAATTTTAAACTACTGTTACCAAGAGGTTTGGTCTCTGGGTGACTGATGAAATCAGAGTTATAGGACGAGTATTGGTCCATTTAAATTTGTAGAGTATAAGTGTGCCAAATGCCTATCGCTAAGTGTGAATGTGTGGTGCCGAGCTAGCGCGGTAAAGAGGCTTTGATTTGCTGTATTATAGGGTAATATTTAAGCTTTAATTCATTTATCTTATTGAATGACTTTCGATTGAAAATTGCTATTGTTGTCTATTTTTCTTTGTTAATCTTTAATCACTACTTTCCTTTAGCAGTGCTTCAGTTCAACAAAACATTGGTCAAAGGCTGTCCTGCAAGTTCCCATTTGGTAAGTTCAAATTGATGCGCTAGCTATATTGACATGTTTGATGAAGTAACTTGCTTGAAAATTTTTCTGACAATCTTCTATTGAACTGCCGCATTGTTTTTTGACCGATATTTAACTAAACAAAATAAGCTCTTGCTTGCTTTACGCATAATTTTTTTGGGAAATTTGCATCCATACCGCACAATTCATATTATTTACATATAACACCTAAACTTTATATTTGCATTTATAGCTCTTTGGTGTGATAAATCTGTGCGAGAAGAGGTGTATTTTTCTTTTAAAAAGTAGGTGATGGTGGTATTTTTGATGTGATATTACATATTTGAATGTTATGCATGTAAATACGCAGTTTGGGTGTTAGATATGTAAACACTTAATGTATTGCCTTTTATGTATTTAAATGTCACAAACCTTTTTTATCAGCTGCAACATTAAACTGTGATAAACTTTCATGCCAGTTTTTAAGCATTTATGAGTTTAACTGAAAAGTCACAACTGTTATGACATTTCATTCCACCAAGGGCTTTGCTTGTTTTGTTTCAAGTGTTTGAAAGTTGCTCACATTCTGTTGTCATTGTTGGATTCAACGGTATATTTTTTTTATGGAGTTGAAATCAAAATCTTACTTAGTTCTATTTATGAGCTTGAAGCTGTTCCTTGCTGCATAAAACAAATTCAAAGGTGTTTGGTTAAATATTATATTTAATAATCTTTTTTTTCCCCCTAATTAACAATGGGGGGCTTCTATGGCTTCAAGTATGAGTAGAATGCAAGAGTTGTAAACCTGCTCTTTGGACTCTTTTGATTGTCAAACCATATGTTTGAGCCTCTTATTGGTCCGTTCATTCGATAATGTTCTTATCGACGGGTCAAGTGTGTAGATAGACTCAGAAACCCACTGGTGAAGTCTTGTAAGATTTTATTTCGACATTTGTCCACACAAGTTGCTCAAAGTATGCTGCTCTGCAACCAGCCAATTAAAATTTGAACTTTAGGTATTTGTAAATCTTCCTATTTTTTTATTGTCCTCTAGGGAAGCCAAGATTGATGTTGTAAGAGTACATCCGTAGAAGAATCAGAGAAATCAGACAATTGGACAATAATTTGGAAAAAAAAAATTGTAAATATGTATAATACTAAAAAGGTCTTTTTTTTCGTTATAATCATCAATAATGTAGAGGTTCTGTTCTCCTAATTTGGGATGAGCTCTTTTGGCTTCTGTCGTTTTGATTCATTCGATAAATGTTCTTTCAGAATTTCTAATTGGATGATGCATTTTTATTGAAATACTTTGAAATTATTATTTTTTTTATGTGAAACAAATGATTTTTTTTAAAATTTTAAAGTGAAATGAAAATAATATATTTTAAAATAATGTGTTTCCCGGGGGTGGTTGTGGCGGGGTAGAGGGCGGTAGCAACAGTGGTGGTGGCCGCTAGCGGGAGCTAGCGAGCAGGAGTTGCACCTAGCAACAATTTACACTAAACTGTGGTTTTGATATTCGATCAAATCGGAAGAATTTCAAATTCAAAGAAAATGAACTAAAAGCTAAATTTCACATCCAANTTTTCGTTATAATCATCAATAATGTAGAGGTTCTGTTCTCCTAATTTGGGATGAGCTCTTTTGGCTTCTTTCGTTTTGATTCATTCGATAAATGTTCTTCCAGAATTTCTAATTGGATAATGCATTTTTATTGAAATACTTTGAAATTATTATTTTTTTGATGTGAAACAAATGATTTTTTTTTAAAATTTAAAGTGAAATGAAAATAATATATTTTAAAATAATGTGTTTCCCGGAGGTGGTTGTGGGAGCTAGCGAGCAGGAGTTGCACCTAGCAACAATATACACTAAACTGAGGTTTTGATATTCGATCAAATAAGACGAATTTCAAATTCAAAGAAAATGAACCAAAAGCTAAATTTCACATGCAATGCAATTTCAAATTGAATTCTATTTCCTTCTGAACGAACAACAAAATTTCCAAAATACAGTATATTGGAATGCGAAGCACCAGAGATGCTACCGACCAAACAACCACTAAATCATTAGGCATTCATAAGTAAACTCCTTAAAAATATATAATTATAATGTAATAAATTGATTATATTATTTAATAGTTTAGATGTCTTTAATTAATAATTAATTACGCTGTTTAATAATTTAGTTATATTGATTGATAAAATGTTATATGAAATAAAAAGCTAAGTGTTAAAAATACTCCCACATAAATTTTTTCTTCAACTATTTAGATGTTATTTGGCCGCCCGGCCTACTGATTGGGTTCTTCAGGTCCAATCATAAAACATGAGATCAAAGCCTAGTGAAGTCGATTTGTGAGTCTACAATTGAATTCGGTCCAAGTTATAAAAAGTAAAGTGGATATACATGATGTNCACCAGAGATGCTACCGACCAAACAACCACTAAATCATTAGGCATTCATAAGTAAACTCCTTAAAAATATATGATTATAATGTAATAAATTGATTATATTATTTAAAAGTTTAGATGTCTTTAATTAATAGTTAATTACGCTGTTTAATAATTTAAGTATATTGATTGATAAAATGTTATATGAAAGAAAAAGCTAAGTGTTAAAAATACTCCCACATAAATTTTTTCTTCAATTATTTAGATGTTATTTGGCCGCCCGGCCTACTGATTAGGTTCTTAAGGTCCAATCACAAAATCATGAGATCAAAGCCTAGTGAAATCGAATTGTGAGTCTACAATTGAATTCGGTCCAAGTTATAAAAAGAAAAGTGGATATACATGCTGTGTTAAATCGCAAGAATATGATAAGATGAACCTCGGATAAGCATCAGTAATATCTAATTTTAGTAAAGAATGAAAGCTTCTTTAATCAACCCATAATCAATACAATGGCTAACAAATCTATCAGAAGCCAGATTTATGTCAGGATATCTCAAACCTTTTTTTTCATTTCGCGTGCGCAAGTACTAAATAAATTCAAACAATTGCTAAATTACATTCAAACTTATAAAGAATTACCAGAAATAGCACAAGAAAAACGAGAAAACAATCACCAGCATGGCTTTGCCATACAACAAAAATTTCTAAAATTCAATTTCACAGAAGACAACCACTTCAGCCAGCATCGAACGAATAGTATCAGCGCCAAATAAAAATTAAAACTTAAAAAATAAACCTATCAAATTATTTCTCTGATAAGAGACATTCTATCGTTTTAATCATCTGATAATGCTCTAAAGCCGTTCAATTTGCTTCGAAGCCTTTTACAATTTCCATAGCTTTAGCAACGGCTGCATCACCACGCTTCAAAATGCCTTGAAGCAGTTCTATCTTTGCCAGCAGCAGACCGGTACTTGAATTTGCGGATAGAATCAGCCTATCAGCTTTCTCTAGAGCAGCACATAACTGCAGTATGAACAGCATAATTAATCAGTTATTATTATTGTTGAATCTTTTTAGGATATAAGGTGAATGCATACAACTCGATAAATATCTTATTTTCGTGGAAGAAAGATAGAAGGAAGAGATGGATCGGAGACTTTAGAAATGATCTCAAGAATCGTGTATTCAACTCGAACCTCATGTAAACCGGAAAAAATAGACCCGAGTTCTCTTAGATACAATGCTTTCACAGAGAGAGAGAGAGGGAGAGAGAGAGAGAAGTTTCTCGGGAAAAGATCCAAGATCCCTTCCTCTCATCTTTTTCCATATTATACCAAAAGGGGAAAATAATAGAAAATACATTTAATATAGCATGACACTCCTTCATGTTGTCTTGCCGAAAAGCTTGTTACGTGGATGTCAAATAACACTTTTAATAGAGAGTGGACTCGCCTCCTTGCGAGTAATGATGGACATTTATAGCTATTGCCCCTTCTATGTGAACTAGGCCACCTCCACAAAAGAGATGAGATTCAACAACTTAGGTAGATAGGCTTAGTTTAGTAGCTTTAGTGGGTGGGCTCAGTTAGACATATTAGTTTTCGTTGTTTTAGAATACACATAAAAAACATGTATTTAATTAGGATACAGTCATGTTCATGTATACATTTAGTTCACCGATTCTCATGGCTCTTTAATCAAACATTGAGAAGAATAAGAGTATGAGGTTCATTTGATTCTCTATAGTTGTGTAGGTCATTAGCTTTTGTTGAGCTGAATGAGCCGAAACAAAGATCTTCGAGGCAAGAGCTCAATATAATTCAAGAATAGAACTTAAACTGGGGGCACATCGACCTTTCCTGCAAGGAATTAGATCATTCCTACTCATCAAGGAGCCCAAACTTGGGGGCACTTCGCGTTTCGCCTACAAGGAGTAGACTTTTGAGTTACTCTGGTGAGGGAGACCCGCTTTCTTCTCGGGTGCATTGGCTCTCCTACGAGAAAGTGTTATTCTGATTCCATGGTTCAACGTGTTGAGATTTGTTGAATACAAAATTTATGACTGAAGAGGTTAGACCTGGTTGATAAAATTGACATGAATATATTTAGTCAGGACATGCATTGGGATGCTTCGTTGTCACGACATTCGGACTGCTTAAAAAGAAAGTACAAAATAAATTGAGCCATAAATAACATTGATTGCAACAATTATTAGATTTTCATGAATATACTCCCTTTAAGTTTCAAAAAGTGTTATAAGAGCATTGTGAGTTATGTGTTCACAGATAAGAGAGTGCACTTTAGTTAGTAAAGCTGAGGCGTTACTTCTATAATCTTATTTTCAAGATGAGCAAGATTCAAGTGACTTGAAAAAATCTCTGTCGCAGAAAGCAATTGGCTATTATGAGCCTAGAAGAAGAATCTTGGAGGGGAACTAATCTTTCTGAGAAACAGGATGTTTGGTGAAGGTACCTTCTGCAAGTTTTTCTGTCAAAGTCATAGGTTTTTCGGATTTGTCCACGGAGGATGTACATAGAACTAGCCTAATAGATGAGGTAACGCAAACTCACGTTGAGTCTCGCTCACCTGAGAAGATTCTCTTGATTTGAATGATCTGACGGAAAGTCAACCTCCTGATGTGATCAAAGAGCAAGGGGAGCCTCATATGATAGTTTTTGTCAAGCCTGAATCTGATGGTAAGGATGCCATAATTTATCTTTCTAGACTTTTGAATCATTGATTTCATGGCAAGTCCTTATAATTTTTTATGTAAAAATGTAGGTCATACAGACAAGCGACGGTTCACTTTTGGAAGATGCTTATGTAGAGCTCTTATCAAAAGGGAAAGATTTTCCTAAGACTTGTGTCGTCGGGCGTGATGTCCTCGATTAAGGAAACAATGATCTACCTCTAGAAGATAATATAATGAGATGTCATCAGTTAGAATTATTCCTGATCAAATATGATATTATGTTATTTTCAAAGACGCCAAACAATCAAATCATGGAAGGTCCTGGGATGAGTGATGCAGAGGTTAGGACTCTACACGAAGCCAACACTTTTGACGACATTTAAGTAGCAGAACCGGTCGCTAGAGAAACTCTAGCTTCAACTGAAGGAGATTTTTCGAGTTCAAGTCATGTGACTAATATCTCCTTTCACTTAGAAGACTGTGACAGTGTGATGGAAAAGCCAACGTCGATGGAAGGTGAACTCATTGACACATGAGAGCATATTGTTGATCTGGAAGCTAGGGAACTAGTTAGTGATCAGGGCCGAGTTCGAAAGGAAATTGTCGAAATTCGGCAAAGGCTGAAGATCGTTGAGATTGACTTATCCTTTAGACAACGTCTGGAGCTGGGTTATCCATCAATCGATTCAGAATTTTTGAGGAACCTTTATTTCTGTCGGAATGATGACTGATAACAGGTAACGTGTTATGGGATCGACCCAACTATCGATTAATTGAACTTGTGGGTTTACAACTTTGGCTTCCTCATGGCTTGTTGATCTAAGGTGGCAAACCATCTGCTGCGAATGCCTTTTCCTTTGGATAACAAGTCAACAATTTGGTTTTCCTCTTGTGAGATATGTTTGATTTGGAAATACTCAAACTTGCTTATCTCCATTTTTGGCTTTCATCAGGTACTTGCATCCCTTATTTCAAACAATCCATTGATTTTGTTTGCTACTACCTGATTCCTAATGAGAATCTCAGGCTGGCAACGAGCGCTTTACGCTCTACTTGATTGTTAGTGGCATCTAAGTCAAGCTAGATCAAATGACTCGGAATATATCCAGAAGGGCTACATAGGATGACATTTACTCCTTTTCGTGAGTTTCGAGAAACCATCCACCAGAGCATCCGTAGTCTGCTCTCCTCCATATTGACTTCTTCATTTGTTGATCCTTTAGAAAAATCAGCTAGGAAGTTGGCAACGACTTAGAGCTTTAATTCTCATTTTGAGTGTATAGAGGATGTCAAATTGGCTTAGTTCCACTCTCCACTTGAACAGTCTTTCCGAGTTATCGGGTTAAGACAATAGAGACTTTAGAGGATAATCGATGATTAAGTGCACTGTGTGAGCTTGGATGTAAGGACACGTAGTTTCCTTGTCGATACGGTTAGTGTCAGCGTGAGTATCTTCATTATCATGTATTTCTGTTCAGGTACGTGTAGTAGCTTGCCTACGTAGTAGGTTGGAAATTATTTCTTGTTTTCCACCCAAACAAGTATTGAAACGATGGTCTCTTGGCTAACTCCTAGTAGATGTATAGTTCTTCTCCAAGTATGGGGGTTTGCACTCAGGGAAGTGACGATAATATGTCCCTTATATGTGTGAAGACTCATTCGTATAAGGTCCATGTGAATTGGTTAGAAACCTTAATAGATTTAAAGAAGGGAGAACAACGGTCTCCGAACTTTGAGATGAATCTATTAAGGCCTACAATCTGTCAAGTTGGGACTTGCATTCCCTTGAGATTCTTGGGAGGTGACTTGTCTAGTATTGTTTGGGCCTTCTTAGAATTCGACATTATTCCTTCAGACATAAGTTATTATCTGAGGAATTTTTTCGAGGTTGGCTTCAAAAGTATATTTCAGAAAGGTTGAGCCTCGAGTTGAACCTCCTTTAGGTTGTGAAAGTTTCCTTCATATCTCGTATATGTTGTTCTAGTAAATTGCTTTTTACAAGGAGATCATCAATGTATATTTTAACACTTCTTCCTTTTTTTTATTTGTGAAAATTGCATCTATCAATTTTTGATAGATTGCCCCAACGTTCTTTAATCCAAAAGACATCACATTACAGCAATATACACCCTTCTTGGTTATGAAGACAATTTTTACTGTGTCGGTGGGACGCATCCTGATCTGCGGCTATCCAAAGAATACGTTGAGAAAACTCATGACTGAATGTCCCGCTGCCAAGTTGACCAGCACATCAATCTGCTATAGTGGGCGACTATTTTTCGGACAAGCTACATTCAGGTTGGTGAAATTGACATGTATCCTCCATCTGTCACTTGCATTTTCACAATTACTATATTAGCAAGTCAATCAGGATATTGCACTTTCCGAATGAAACTAGCATCTAGCAGTTTTGTGAGGGATTGGTCTAGGTTACTTGTCATTGCCCGCATCTTCTATTTGACGCACTTGGCTCCTGACTTTAAGTCCAATCAATGGCAGATGACGTTGATACTGACTCCAGGCATTTCGTTGGGAGCCCATGCGAAGCCATCTCAAAAATTTCTTGGGACAATAATTCAATGTTGATCTGGAAGGTCCTTCCTCCTTCGAAAACAGACACTGTGTCTGGGACCTCAATGGCTTCAAGATCGGTGTTGCCCTTACTACTGTCGAGCAGGAGGATGTCTTCTTGTATATCATGCATACCATCCGTGGCTCATAAATAGCAAGTTTGGGATTGTAATAAGTTTCCCGAAAGGTCATGACTTGTCCTAAGGGTGGAAACTTCACAACAACATGATAGGTGGAAGTAACAACCCTAAAGGTGTTCAACACCGGTCTGCCGAAGATGGCATTATATACGTTGGGGGCATCTATGATAATAAAATCAGTTGTTGTCGCATACTGGCGTCCTCCTTCCCTCTAAGTCATCAGAAGGGCAATCACAAGTTTCTTTTTGTTCTCCGAAAAATACAAAAAGCGGTCCAAAGGTTGGGCAAATCGATGAGCCGCTATCCCCATTTTCTCAAACTTCTTTGAATGGAATATTGACAGAGCTACTGTTAGCAATCAAGATACTATCGAATTGGTAATCAACGATGATGGCAGTGAATACTATGACATCATTACAAAGATTTCCACCAGTGGGCAGATCGACATCTGAGAATGTGACAGGAGGGTAGATTGGTGTAGCATGTTTGACCCACTGATTGAATAAATCTCTCATGTTCTTAATCTCTTTAGACTGGACATTTGCGAAGCTTCAGGTTTGTCTCCCAAAAGATGGTTGGCATGATGCTGACGTGTGGATCAGTTTCGTCGAAGTGGGTTCATCGCTATTACCCTCGGCTAGTGTCTTACCCTGTCTTTGAGTTCAGGCTTAAGGGGCAACAAACTCCTTCAACTTTCCTTCCCTAATCCATTTTTTGGTTAGACTATGAAGATTTTGACACTCCTCGGTGTCGTGACCATGATTTTGACGATATGCATAGAATTTGTTGGGATCATGGGCAAGTGTTCCTACCTTCATGGGAAATGGCTTCTTGAAGCCCTTATTTGAATGTTCTCTACGATCTCAACCACTGAAACCCTTAAAGGTGTGACTTTAGTGGTAGGAAGTCGAGGTTGCTTGTGACTTTGCTCTGACCTTCTTCCGACCAACCTCCTATTGATATCACTCTGCTCCCGTCAGAAATGTTTGTAGAGAGCGTTCTAAGATTTCATCTTTCTGAAGCGGTTCTTCCGGTTCTGCAATCGTCGTGAGGATTGTTTTGAAACCTCTCCTTAGACTCTTGTGGTCGGGATAAACTAGGACAGAACTTATACTTCCCAGTAGATATGTGGCTACTCGCAAGCTCGAGGAGCTTGGCCAAAATCTTTGGATTCCACAAGTCAGGCAGGTACTGGAACAACCCCTCACATAGACCTTACGCTAGGGTGATGTGAGCGACAGTAGGTTCTAGATCGTGGATATATAGCATATCTCGTTGGAAGCGGTTAATGAAGCATCTAAAGCTCTCCATAAGTCATTGGTGAATTTTAGGAGAGCTCGAGAGTTTTTTGGTAGCTTTTGAGGACTCGTGATTGAGCCAGAGCCACGAACATGTGCTTGAACTCTCAAAGGAAGTGATGACTCCTGGCAGCAGATTGTTGAACACGCGTTAAGCTGATTCTTTTAATGTCATGAAAAATAAACGACACTTTAAAGCCTCGTTAATTATGAGCAGGCAGACCGTTAACCTGAATGGAACTAGATTATCGATACGGTTAAATCTCCTTTTATAAGATTACAAATGAGGAATCTTAAACTTAATGCCTCACCTTATGCAATCTCCTTTAAGAATGTGTTCTCTATTATTTTTGTCATCTTCTTCGTCGCGCTTCTTCATCTAAATATTCAAGGTGAGTCTTCGCCTTCTTAATCTTCTTTCCTCTTCATACAAGGCTTTAGAAGGTTGTCCTTATATGCAGTCAAAGTTATCTTTTTTTGCTTCGCCTCACTCTAATAATGGGTAAAGAGCTATCCTCGGTCTGGCTCTCGATAAGTTTTGACTGGGAGGCTCCTGCTCCAGTAGCACTTGCTTTGGCGGTTGTTGCCTGTGAGCCACTGATCCCGATGATCCCGTATGAATTTTGGGCTCGGTTTGGGAATGAGATTTGAAGCCTCTCTTGTATCTTACATTGCCTTCAAAATTTGTTCTCTCAGCTCGTTGATCTGTTGTATCACAAACTCTCTAGTACAATCCATCAATCTATCGTTCTCCTTCATCTTTTCTTACACAGAAAAATCTTGCAGAGACCGCACCTTTCAGGATTGAATCTTTTAGGACGTAGGGCCCTGTATCGATCGTAAGTACATACAACTCGGTAAAGACCTTATTTTCGTTACAGAAAGGAAAAAGAAAAAGATGGATGTAAAGCTTGAGAGAAGATCTTAGGGATTGTGTATTGAACTTGAAGCTCTGGTAAGCCGGAGGAAATAATCCCGTGAAGGTCTCTCGGATCACAATGCTTTGAGAGAGAAAGAGAAGTTTACCGGGAAAAGATTTAAGATCTCTTTCACTCATCTTGACTTCCATTTTACTACAAAAGAAAAGAAAATAGAAAATACATTTAGTACAGTGCGACATCCATCCATGGTGACTTGCTAAAAAAGGTTGTAATGCGGATGCCAAGAAACACTTTTAAATGGAATCGCGTCCTTGCTAGTAATGATAGCCATCTATAGTAGTTGTCCCTCTTACGGGGGCTACGTCAACTCTACATAAGAGATGAGATTCAGCCGCTTCAGCAGGTGGGCTCAGTTCAACCGCTTTGGCAGGTGAACTCAGTTCATCATATTAGTTTCCATTGTTTCAAAATATGTATAAAAAGTTTGTATTTTAGATATGCAAATATATTTGTGTATACAATTATTATTATTATTATTATTTTGAAGATTTACATAGATACCACTCAATCCATAAGTATTTACATATCTAAAATCCAAAGTTTGTAATTTAGACTTATAACACTTTGGTGTTATGAAACTATGCATGAAAAGGTGTATTTCACTTTTAAAAGGCTAGTGATGGTAGATTTTTTATGTGATGTTGAAACATTGAATGGTGGGCATGTAAATATGACTATTTAGACGTTAGATATGTAAATACAAAGAATTGCGTGGAATGTATATCAATTTCTCTTTATTTTATTTAATTTTTTTTAAGATTTACACAAATACCAATCAATTCTTATGTGTATATATAACACCTAAATATCAATTTTTAGAAACATGTCCCATTACCTATGCACGAAAAAGTGTAATTCGCTTTATAAAAGTTAAATTTAAGGTATTTTTATGTGATATGAATGATTTGGATCGTATATATGTAAAAGGTTAAGTTTAGGTATTAGATATGTAAATATAAAGAAATTGCCAGGTATGCCTTTTTTTCGTCACGGTGATTAACCAAGTTAGGCTTATCATTTTCTATACTTCACCAATAATTTTAGAAATCAGACCAATGAGCCGCAATCTACAACCTATACAAAAAATATGTTTTTTAAAGAAACATGTGGGAAAAACTCCTCAAATTTCTTATAACTTGAACAATAGGTTTTCTTTCAGTGGGGCAAAAACTTGGGCCTTTTAAAGACCATTAAATGTTTTTTTTTTTTTTTGCATTAAAAAATTTAGATAAAACTTGCTTGATTAATACCATGTTTATTATTATAAAAAAGAGAACAAACTTAAAATAGTCTCTAATTAGTGGGCATTTTACTCCCATGGACTACCTCATATCTTCCCTCCAGAGCTCCTATAGAATTTTATGATAAGTTTTGAATAAGTTTGCTGAAGTTAAAATTTATTCATATGGATAGGTTCTTTTAAAACTCTTACGAGCTAGTTTTGCAGTAGTAGGAAATGTAAATGACAAAAAGGAAAATTTATGAAAATTATATTTTCCTAAAAGACCATTCTTTTATGCCTTCTAAAAGTTTAAGTAAGAGAGCCCTCTTTTTGTTCGTATAGATAGCAATTTCAACAGATATTATTTGGGATCAAATTTGAGTAGTCTAAGAGACTAATTAGAGATAAGAGATAGTTGATCTAAAATGACCATACATAAAATAGTGTATGGATCATTTTGAGCTTTTTCTCTTTTTAAAAATAATTTTAAAAATAAATTAAGTTATTTTTAAAATACTCAAAATAAGTGATCACAAACAACCCTTAAACAATTGAAACCTCAATAATAATAAAATGAAAGACCCGCACACTTTCCCATCAAGTTACTGTATTTATCAAATTGGGAACAAATAAAACCTTAAGAAAAAAAACATATATCTGACCTTTAATGTTGAAGAAGTCCATGAGTGGTCATTCCCTGACAATGACTCGATCAACAAATCATAGTTTTCCTAAGGCATGCAAAAGCAAGGGAATATTGAGTCCCAAGATCCTTATCAAAGTAAAAGTTAATAAAAAACAAAATCAATATAAAAAATAAAAAATGATGAAAAACAAGCTTTACTGAAATAAATAGAACCACGTGATTAAGATGCAGTTGAGTTTTTACAAGTAAGGTAGTATTCTAAGCTGATTTGATCAAATGTTCAAAGGAACATAGAGGTAAATTAAATTTGAATTTAGGCGCATTTACATACATAGCACTCAAAACATTGCTATTTACAAAAGTATCAAAGCATAAGGGAATTTTGAACATACTCCTTCAATGTATAGATTTTAGTAAAATTTGCTTGTGCATTTAACATATCATTGACAAATAAGAATACATTTGCATTGCATCTAGTAAAGACAATTCTATGCATGAACAAATTTTTAGCATCACTAATAAGGAGCATGCTTTAAACCATACAAATATGTATCAAGTTTATAAATAATTATTCTCCAGAATCTTCAAACTTCTTCATGAAGAAAAGCCATATTGGCATCTTAAAAATATCATTGGCAAAAATGGATTAACGAAATGAGAAAATAATATAATTAAAATCAACAAGTTCCTTTTGCTGATATCATTCTACCAAAAGCTCTACTCGATAAATTTTGTTGACATTATGTTTTTTCTTATTCGATCCAGCAAATTCATATATTGCACAACGCCCTTTTATCCTTTAGCAGTTTAGTTAATGTCCATTTATTTTCTACTCCAGCATTTACATTTCCAACTCCTGCTTAAAGAAGTCTTTAACATGAACTGTTTCTTCAATATAATTCATTAACCAACATCAATTATTAATAAATAATGCAATGAAGGACTTACATATTCCTCGAGTTGTTCTCAATTAGATCACGAACCTGCTAGGCTCACAATTTTTCTCAAAATATTGATGAATCACGTGACCTCTTTCTTGCATATCATTTTCAAGAACTTTCTTTAGTTCAATCTGTTCAGAACTTGACTTTACATTTATAGGCTTCAATGTATATAATAGTCCTACTTTCAATGAGCTTCTGATTGTAATCCTTGCAAAGTTTTTAATTAAAATCATCAATTCCATATCCAATGAATTAACACTTCATAGATTTAAAGTCAAGATTATTTTTGAAAATAGACTTTAAAAAAATATAGAAAAGACAACAAAAATCTTCAAGTGAGGAAAGAGATAAATTGAAGCTCACTTATTGATCAAATAAGCATAAATTACTTAATGATGTTCACCAAAATGCTAACAACCTAAGGAGTTTAAAGACATCATCCATGTGCTCCATTTCCATCCAATGAGATTGGTAACAATAAGATCTCAATTTAAACTCTTGAGTGATGGAACAGCTAAAATGCAAATATTTAGTGGCATATATGCTTTTAGTACTGATGGATTCAACACAATCAGCAAAATATATTTTTAATACGTCATTAACTATTGTGAGGCCAGAGATATTTAGGGATTTTAAAGTTATGCGGTGCTCAAATCATTCAGAATTTTGAGAGCTCAGAGGACTCAATTTTAAAATCATAAATATAATACAAAGTATACTATAACAACATTGAAAGGGAGTGTTGTAAATGTTTAACTCAATTTGGTTTAGTACCAATAGAACTATCCTATAGCTAATGTTAGTGTAGGTTCATCATGTTTAAGTATCATATGAGATACCCATAAAAGGTGATGGCTGGGCCTTTGAACTTCCACATAAGGATATATACGAATGTTAGAAACAAAAGTAAAACAAGGCTGAAAGGGAGCAAGCGTCATTGGCCTTTATTATGTGGTTGTGGCCTTCTTTCTCAAGCATAATTAAGGGACGATAAGCAAATTGTTTCCATCTTTGATGAGCATCCAATAAGAAATCATACCACTATCGTATTTAGATCTACTGATTTATTACCTCTCTTTATGATTCTTCTATTGTTGCAAGGGCTAAGATATTTCAATCAAATTCGTCAAAGAACTGAACATTTTGTATAATTAAATTGGGTGCATTTGGGAGCTATGAAAAAGACTGTTTTTTATTTCACTCAATTGACTTGGAACTCCTCCAAGGTGATTATCTCAGCTCGTTTCATCCTTCCTGCTCCTGCCAACCCCTCAAGAACCTGTCTTTGCTGCTGCCAGTGCTACTGTCAGCACTCCAGGTTCTGCCTTCACTACCACCAGCCCCTTCCGGGCCAGTTCTTGTTGTCACCAGCCCCCATAAGGCTTGTTCCTGCTGTTGTCCGGCCCCAGACACCTGTTCTTGCTGCTATTCCGCCCACTGTCTACTCTTACTACTGTCCAGCCCACCGCCACGTCTTCCAGTTGTTTTCCAGCCACCAGTCACCTCTTCCTTCTGCTGTCCATACCATTGCCATCGCTCCTACTCCCTTTGCCACCACAACCACTTGCTACCAACCTCCTCCTAGCAGGCCACTATCACTCCTATGCCATCCAGCACTGCAGCCACTGGCTACCATCCACCTTCCAGAACTACCGCAGCTTCCTCCCTCCCCTTCCGGTCTTGTCCCTCTCATTTAACGAGTCATTTATGTGTTTTGTGCTGTTTTTTTCTTATTTTGCATTGTTGTCGTAGTTAGTTACCGTTTGCATGTTTGTGTCGTTTTGTGCTGAGGATTCGTCATTGTAACTTTTTAAATTCAACAATAAAATTTGTTGTTCGGTTGTGGTTTGTGTTAACTCTGGTATCATTTGGTATTATAGCTAGTCTAGGGCTAGTCTTATTCTAGGGTTACCTAGCATTCAACTTACCCCTACACCAAAATATTTTTGTCCTATTTCCAATTCATAGCCAAACTTTGACCTGTCCCAAATTTCACCTTGTTGATTTTCAAAATCAAAGAGCCCCAAATTAAATTTTCTATACCTTCAATTAGCCTCATACACCCCTTCCACCTCCCAACCCTAAACCCTAGTCATATCACCGTGAAGATACATGTCGGAGCCTACCCAGGATGAGATACAACAAGAGAACCACTGACTTCAGAGAAAACTTGTGGACATTGGGGATGACATCTAAGGGGGACTTATCCACGAAAGTANAGTCATATCACCGTGAAGATACATGTCGGAGCCTACCCAGGATGAGATACAACAAGAGAACCACTAACTTCATAGAAAACTTGCGGACATTGGGGATGACATCTAAGGGGGACTTATCCACGAAAGTGACAAGAAAAATCGAAGAGGCAAAAGAGACGAGAATTTCAACCCCTTCCATGGGAAGAATTTCAGTGATGAATTAGAAAGGCCAAGTGTTGCAGAATCCAGTATCACAAAATGCCTAGAGAGGAGACATCATTTGGAGGACACAGAGATTTCAGAATAAAGGTAAAACTATCAAAATTCGTTGGAGGTATGGATCCAGGTGATTTTATCAAATAGCTTCAACCAATTGAGAGATTCATTGAATACAAAGAGGTATCAGAAGATAAAAGGGTAAAGCTTGCATCTATCAAATTGAGAAAAAACGCCTCCTTGTTGTGAGACAACTTACAGAGGCAAAGGAAAAGAGATAACAGTGATAAGATTTCCAAGTGGGAGAAGATGAAAGAAGTGATGCAAAGAAAATACCTCTCACCTCACTACCGTTATGATATATTTCTAAGACGTCGCCACCTATAACAGAGGAATTTACGATGCAATTTGATCAGTTGCAGATGAAGTGAGATTTGGTCGAGCCAAAGGAACATGTCATATACCATTATCTAGGGGCCTGAAACCCGTTATTAGCAATGCAGTATAGATGCAACCTTATTGGTCACTTGGTATGTCCAGACATTAACATTGAAAGTGGAAAGGCAGCAGCAATAGAACAAGACCACCAACAGTTAAGCAACCACCCACAATTGGAGATACCACTAGGAGTGCACCAAAAATAGTTGAGAAAACTAATTCAAATAAGGATAGAGCCACCCCCGGCGAGAAGAAGTCTGAGAAAAGTAGCAAGCCAACTACAGTCTCTGCCAAAAAATGCTTAAGATGCCAAGTTTTTGGACACATCACCTCGAGCTGCCCGATGAGTCAATTTGCATCTTTTACCGAGGAGGGTGACGTGGAGGAGGTTAGCGACGAGGAGATAGTTGAGGAACAGAGTGAGATGCGTCATCTTCCACCTAATAAGGGCTAGCGGCTCGTGGTTTGACGGGATCTACTGATTAAGGATACAAGGGATTCGCAGTGACCTCATCACGATATATTCTACACCCGTTGCACTGTACAAGAGAAGGTATGCAGCCTCATCATCGATGAAGAAAGAAGTAAAAATGTGTCGTCTACACAAATAGTGGAGAAATTGAGCCTCATGACTCAACAACACTCCCAGTCTCTGACATGGTTGAAGAAGAAAAACAATGTTAGCATTGATCGGAGGTGTTTAGTGGAGTTTTCGATTAGGAGATAACTACATGATCAGGTGTGATGCAACGTGGTCGTCATGGATGTTTGCCGACTTTTATTGGGGAAACCGTGACAATTAGACTAGATCACTCAGCACGACGGATTTAGAAACACATTCCTTCACCATGAATGGAAATCACATAGACTTTCTCCCTTCGATGAAACAAGAGATCACAGGCACCATTGCCAGCAGAGCAACATCGGTGGGACAAGTTGTAGTGATGACAACGGATGATAGGCCTGAGACGCCAGCTCTAAACACAGGACAGACACGACAGAAGGCATTTCAAGATATCACAGCTGATTGATTACCACCATCGCTACCATTGTGCGAGGAGGTTCAGGTTATTCCCACTTCAAATCCAGTTAAGCTGACTATAGATTACTTTGAGAGTATTTAGCAACAGAGGCATGGCACAAACTCAATTCACTAGTAGAATCCCAGAAGAATGGACCGATGTTGATGTTTGCTTGTAAGTTGGGAAAGACCCTCGATGCCTTGGAGGATGGTGTAGTCGTAAGTGAGATCCAGGAGCTGCTAAGATTGCACATAAAGAGTTAGANATATATATATATATATATATATATGTTGTTTGCTTGGTAAGGGATTATTACTTGGTTGTTTTTTATTTCAATTTGTTGCATCTAAGGAATTTCTCCCTTCTGAAGTTGTATTTGATGATGAAAAGGTACTACGACTATAACTTGACCGAGATGGTAATTATCTCTGCTCGTTCCATCCCTTCCTGCTGTCGCCAACCTTCCAGAGCCTATATTTGCTTCTGCTAGCACTCCAAGGTCTGCCTTTGTCGTCGCCAGCCCCTTCTGGACGTGTTGTTTCCACTGACAGCCCATACGCCTATTCCTGCTGCTGTCCCGCCCACCGTCTACTCTTCCTATTGTTGTTCAGCCCACCACCACCTCTTATGGCTGTTGCCTATCCACCAGACACCGGTTCTTGCTGTTTCCTAGACCACCGCCACCACTCCTACTCCTTTTGCCACCACTCCTACTTCCTTTGCCACCGCAACTACTTGTTGTCAGCCTCCTCTTAACAGACCGCCATCACTCCTATGCTATCCAACGTCGTAGCCACAGGCTATCATCCATCGTCCAACATTGTCGCAGCTTCCTCCCTCTCCTTCCAGGCCTGTCGCTCTCCTCTAATCAGTCTTTTATGTGTTCTGTACTGTTTTCAGTCTTGTTTTGTAGCATTGTCGTCATCATTTACCCTTTACATGTTTGAGTTATTTTGCGTTGAGTATTCATCGTTGTAACCTTATGAATTCAACAATAAAATTTGAGATTTAGTTGTGATTTGGGTCAACTCTGGTATCAATGTAGCTCCCCAATCCTGCTTGTAAATTTTTTTTTTTTATTTACTTTGCCGTTCATCCAATTAAAGCTTGAATGATGCATTTCCTTGTCAATTTATTCTAATAATTAGTATTGAAACACTTGTCTGACAAGCAAAAGGCGAACGGAACGTTAGTCCTAATGTCATTTCCCCATCCAGAACGACTATCAAGATTCTAGGAAGCCGATCAACATTGACGCTGTTCATCCCTAATTCCATCACATGGTGGGAAGAAAGACTGAAGGAGTAAGGTATGCAGAGATGATTGANCGTTAGTCCTAATGTCATTTCCCCATCCAGAACGACTATCAAGATTCTAGGAAGCCGATCACCATTGACGCTATTTATCCCTAATTCCATCACATGGTGGGAAGAAAGACTGAAGGAGTAAGGTATGTAGAGATGATTGCTAGAATAGTATTGGGAGAAGCGGAGTAGGAAATTGCGAGGGTTACCTGAAAGAGTTGCTGAAGATCATGGGGCGAAAGGGAATCTAAGGAGGCCGTAGTTGGTTGTGAGGGA
This sequence comes from Phalaenopsis hybrid cultivar, assembly GCA_002079205.1. Classification (NCBI taxonomy): domain Eukaryota; kingdom Viridiplantae; phylum Streptophyta; class Magnoliopsida; order Asparagales; family Orchidaceae; genus Phalaenopsis; species Phalaenopsis hybrid cultivar. Next base: position 31,820 of record JXCR01126790.1, on the reverse strand, counting down.
GGAGGACTCTTCCGACGGTCTCCGTCGACGCCAACATCGTCGCCGACGTCGCTGAGCAGATCACCGATGCAGAGCAGCGGGCCACCGACGCCGCGCATCTCACGTATCCTTTCTTTCTCTCTCATCAGTCGCGCCACTACTTCCAGTTCGGAGGGAGTTCTCGGATCGAGTGGCCTCATGGGTGCGTTGTGAGGGCCTAATATGCGAGCTTAGATCATAAGCACGCTGCGAGCGTGACCTGCAATGAGCTAGGTGCCGCGGCTAGTTATTGGGTTTATTGAGTATTAACACACTCATTTTATTTCTTGTCGTTCAAGAGTTTTGTGAGTTTATTGGGGGTATTAACCCCAATAACAGCTAGATAACCCTTCAATACCCCCAAATAACCATCATACGCACATAATTAATATATTTCCTAATATACAGGTTTCGATATTAAAAAACATAGAAATTTTGTTTAGACTACCCAAATCAGACTTATTTTGTCTGTTTTTGTCTGTTTGATTGGCGTGTTTTGTAATTGTGGTTTCAACTGCGCGCTTCTGTTATTCGTGACCACGTCTATGTTGTTGCGTCCTACGTTCGTGAGTAATAAAATTCTAGCATTGCCAACGCGTTGCCCTCCCATGCACTAGCCGACCGCGAACCTGAAATGTCTCCAGCCTCCTCAATTCGTGATCCATATCACTTCTCCTCCATTTGATTTGCCCTCTCAGCTTGCGCTTGAAGGACCGCAGCTATCACAGCAAGCCATCCTCCATTCGTACTCCCGTCTCCGTTTAGGCAGGATAGCCCTACTCCCATTCGTCCCGCCTGAAAGTATGATTTATGGAACTTTTGAGGAACATCCTCCAGTTTCTTCAAGTTAGGATGAATTTTGAGAGCATGCTTGCCAATTTTCTTTATAAATATAAAAATTTAGGTGATGGATATGTAAATGCATAAGAGTCGTGAGGCATATACGGAAATCTTCCTTCTATTTTAATTACATTTGGATTCCACACACTGAGTTCACATCCATATCATGAGCTTTGTTATTCAAGTTTTTTAATAATTTTTTTGTGGAATTATGTTGAGTCGCTTAATTAGCCTAGTTGTCGTATATTTTTTGTGTTTTCCTTCCCCAATATCTCATTGCTAACAACTTTATGCTTAATTTTTGGTATGAACTTGGAAATTTTTAGTTCTTATTGGCATACATGTATAAATACATAAGTTGCTCTTTCAATTTGAAATCATAAGAATTGAGTGTTTTGTATGTACATGCCCCTTCAATTTTTAATGTGATGTTCTTGGATGATTTATTATAATTTGTATATAAAAAACTCTGAGTTGTTTGATTAGTTTCATATAACATTTGAAATAAGATATCATTCTATTAGATAAAATAGCAAATGTGCAACACAAGAGGCTGCACATCATCCACTATTTGAGAAAAAGAAACAAAAATAATTTTATGCATTATCTGTTTTAAAGAAATTCAATTAGTAAATAGACTAACAACTCATTTCAACAAAAAAGATTGGAATGATATTACAAAAAAATTTCAACTGGAAGAGTGTATGATCGGACTCAATTAAAGAATAAATGAGACTAATTAAAAGAAAAAGACGAAAGCTTTGGAAAGAGGTCAAAAGAGGGTCTACTAGACTTGGTTGAGATCCCATTAAAAACACCGTAGATGCATCATTAGAAAGGTGGAAGGAGAAATTAGAGGTGATATATATTTTAAAACATATATATTTACATTTTCTTTGCACGTAAAAATGTTTGACATAACTTCTTTTGATTGTACGAAAAACAGGTTGTGTCAAATGCTAAAAAAATTAGGTTTGGTGGAATTGAACCAGAGCTTGAGGAGAAGCTTAATGTTATGTTTGGTGGTGTTGTTACGACTCGTGAACATTATTGGACTCCTCAGGGTACTCAAGATGTCAATTTAGAGATCTCAATTGATCACATTCAAAGATCATTACATGATAGGAATGATCATAGCAAATCTAGCCATGCAAGGACACCGCCTTCTTTAAAAGCAAGGACAGGTCGTAGCAAAAAAATTGGTCCAACATATCTAAGAAACCAAATATAAATGTTGTTTTGAGATTAGCAATGGTGGCTCCTTGCATGAATTTGGAGGTATCTGTATATGCAAAATTGTATTCATACAAATCTTTTTTTATTGATTTTTTATATGCAAATAAATTCGTTATTTTTGTGTTAATAATTAATGTACAAGACAAAACTATCAAAAATGAGCTCAAGCAATTCAATAAGCGCTAAGTGGACTACACATCGCCGATTTTCTAAGATGGCAATCTATTTTGTGTTGTTTTCATGACTCGGAAATGGATAATGCAGGATGAAAATTTTACAGATGTCCAAAGAATTTTACGAATTAAGATTTCAAATTTTTACAGTGGGTTGATGAACCAATAGATGTAATACAAGAGCGAGCTGATGAAAAGATATATGCAGTCGATGATACAATGAGAATGATGTCAAAGACTTGAAGTTTCTTGTGAAGGCTTTACTTTTGTTTAATTTTGTAATAGTAGAATTACTTTTAATGTTGTTATCATTGTATTTGTTTAGATTATATTTATGTATTCTGGATAACAAACTGTACTGCATTCAGTTTTCAGCTTGTAAGCAAACTTGTCTTTTTGGCTGATAAATTGTCATTGGATTTATTCAATGTACAACATTTTTAGAAATGTATTTTTCAAACAATTTAAACTAAACTGTGTTTATATACCAGAGACATTACAATCATTATGTCGACAAACAACGCTTTCAGAGCTGTGTTTTTCAAACTGACCAATTGCTTCTAAACAACATATTTTCAACAACAATTTTTCAAACCAATTTTTCTACAACCACAGTCGAAACAAACACACCCTTAGTCAAAAGTTCAAATAAATCTGACCTGCACTAAGTTCGACCTTCCGATGGTCAAATCTTATAATGATTAATTCTTTTAGCTTAAACATTTATTTTGGCAAGAATTTGAAAATTATATATAACATATTAAGTTGCATACTTTTCTTCGAAAGGTAGCCTTGCCCCAATCCTCTTATTATATAAGGCTTTAACTTGACTGATTTAAGGTTTTAGGGTCTTCTTTGGAAAACAAAAGTGCTTGTGTATTTACACATAACATTAGAGTTCCCCAGTGTCCAATCAGCATAAAGCAGGAACAATTACATGGATAGCACTCAAAAACATTGTCATAAACAAAACTAGCACATACATGCGTCTATTTTTCAAATTTTAGTCAAAATATCAGAAGTATAGAATGTAACATATGAAGAATTGCTCTTTTTTTAAGCAGTGGGTGGCTCTCGGGCTGGCACGACCCATTTAGTGGTCGGGTTCGATTATGAAATTGTAAATGGAAATCGGGTTGAAACCAAACATAAGTCTACATTGACTGGTCCAAGCTCGCAGCTCATGCTAAGCCCAACTCTCCCAATGCCCAGGTCTAGTCCAAACGTTCTCAATATATAAAACAATATTTTGTTGCATAAAAAATAGAGAAGTCTAACATCATTTGAATAAAATTAGAGTTTGTGTACAATGTAAAAAATAATTTCTTATCATTGTATGATTCTCTTTTTCAAAAAAATCTCCCTCTCGAATCATAAAAATGATATGAATGAGAGAGGAATAAAAAAAAAATGATATACAACAAAAGTTAGACAAATAAATTTTAAAAAGAAATAATGAGGGTTTATGTAAGGTAATCCTCACATGATAGGTCAATAATGTACGTCTAAAGATATCATATCAAAACATCTTAAGACACAATCCACAAAGAGAATCCCTACGTAAGTCACCCACTTAATCAGAGAGTCAAGTTTGTGTACTTGTTATGGATTTAAGAGTACTGCCAAAAGGAATGTATGCTTTTGGTTAATTACATATTGGGTGATACTCAATAATACTCTTAATAAGAAGGGTCTTACTTACATTATTTATGATGCACAGTTAATTAGGAAATCAAATGAATTTTATCATCTAAAACAGGAGAATCCTGATGCTTTCGGTGTTTATACCGAGCCATATGGCAGAGGGTGAATCACCATATCCACTAGGGCGGAAGCGTCTAGACATGCAAGGCCTATGAGATGACATCAACAAATTTTCAAAGGAATGATAGGGCTCATAGAAGGTGTTAACGGAAAGAGGAGGAATCCTTAAGTAAGTAAAACTAGCTAGGTTAGGATACGATGGATCCGTCATCTCAAACTATGGAGACCCTAAGTCTTCCTGGTCATGAAAGTAGTCGACCCAACTCGACCAAGGTCTCCTTGTCAGCAATCCATGCGTTACATAGTCCAAGGGAAAGTAGCCTAAGGACAAAGGAAAGAAACTCTAGTTCTTATGACCCTCTAAGAGGTGGAATTGGTATAGGTTAGACTTATAATCATCAATTAAATGATGAAGATGTTGCTGGAATGAAAAGATAAAAGAGAGGCCCAACTACAAAGGCAAAGCGCTCTTACGAATGACTTAAACCCTCATCTGGGTCAGGGAACCTCTAGCACCTTATTACATTATAGACCACCTACTAAATAGAAATTTTATGTCTGTCTTAATCGATTGAAGTGCGTTGGGGCTTCTCCTCAAGACACACAAAATGTTGAAGTGCGTTGAGCTTGGGTGGAAGAAGTACATATTTTTGTTGATTTTTTGCTTCCGAGAGCACCATGAAGAGACCTTATTCATCTAAGTGAAAATTATTATGAGGGGTTGAACTATTCAAAGTTTGTAACCGAAATATACATATTTTTTGTTGATTTTTGCTAAGGTAGATAGTATAACAGAGTGAGAATGTTAGGCCCTTCTATTTTTCATTTTGGTGGATGTTGTTTTGGCATGGAGAGTGAGGTCGTATGAAGTTAAGATGGGTTGTGATGTTAAGGAAAAGAGATAGAGACCATTCTCTTATGAGCTTTTAAGAACTGTTTATTAGATTTTGCATTTTCTTTAGTAAGAATGGAACCAAAATTGTTGAATGTGTGGTGATTTATGGTGAGAAGATTATATGAGAAATTAGGAATGTGGTGTAGATGAGATAAGAGTCTTACGACGAGGCATGGGAAAAATGCCTTATTTGATTCGAAGGGCTGGGAGAGTATCCCTAACCTCAAAGGAAATCAATGTTGTACCACGAGCTACTGGAAGGTANTCAATCAAAGATTCTTCACACCTTCGTTATACTCCAAAGAGCTTGAGGATGAAGCCTTTGGCTCTAGTGTAAGGCCTATGTATAA
>JXCR01126790.1:0-24167 GCA_002079205.1 Phalaenopsis hybrid cultivar | reverse complement strand
GTGGGGTACCTTTTCTAGTTTTTTAAGACTAGTCAATAGGAAAGTCCTATGGCTAGACCTAAGCTACTAAAGAAATTTCTAGACCTCAACCAAAAGTGAGGTCAACAGAGGCCCAACTACCAAGCCAAAGCGCTCTTACAAATGACTTAAACCCTTTTCTGGGTCAGGGGAACCTCTAGCACCTTATTACATTACATATCACCAACTAAATACAAATTTTATGTCTGTCCTAGTTGATTGAAGATGCGCTGGGGCTTCTCCTCAAGACACACAAAATGTTGTAGTTATTTGCAATTTAATTTAAATGTGAGAGCCCTATTACGCATGACTTGGGTGATGTCCTTACTATGTAACCTGTTTTAAAACAGATTAAAGACCATCCAGGAAAGTAAATCACTCATTTATAAGTTAACATATTTTAATCATAAATTTTGATTTATCTTGAATTTTTAATGATTAGAATTTTTGAAATTATATTTTTGGATCCTTAATGAGCTTAGATTACATTTTTTTTAACACAGACAAACCACAAAGCAATTAGAAAGCAAAAAATCAACATATTGTGCATTGTAAAGCAAGTCAAAGCAAATGAATACATAACAGGTCGGATGCCAATTAGTTAGAACATATCCCATAAAATAGGAAAAATTGTCAGGCTCCACATTCGACCATATTTCTATACAAGTAGAAAATTCATACTTAAGGTACATGACATGAGATACTTCTCCTATCTCAATCACATGGTTCACTGCGTCAAGTGTCTTGGAACCTGTGTCATACCTTATTTCCAATGCAGACTCCCTAAGGACTCTAAAAAAATACATTAAAAGCTGTGTCAAGCATCATAGAACTCGTATCCGGCAGGTCTACTATGGAAGCTATACATTTATTGAGAGGTTTGATGGAGAAGTTCAAAGAGAATAAGGATGGTCTACATATGATTTTTATTGATTTATAAAAAGCTTATGATAAGATTCCAAGAGATATCCTTTAGGGAGTACTTGAGAAGAAAGGTGTTGATATGACTTATATTAAAGTCATTAAAGATAAGAATACAAGAACCATTACTAGTGTTTTAATTGAAGGAGGATTGACCAACTATTTTCCTATTTCTGTTGGTTTACATCAAGGATCGGCTTTAAGCCCATATCTTTTTGCCTTAGTGAGGATGATCTTACTAGACACTTACAGGAGGATGTACCTTGGTGTATGCTTTTTGATGATGATATCATTATTGTGGATAAGACGAGAGAAAAAACTCAAGAAAAACTTGAATTATGGAGTTCTAACTTAGAGTCTAAAGGCCTTTGTTTGAGTTGAACTAAAACTGAATACATGGAATGTAATTTTAGTAGTAGTATCTCTAGTGATAGAAATGTAACTATGGGTGATCAAATTGTTAAAAGGTGTGAACATTTTAAATATCTAAGTCTATTGTTCAAAGTGATGGTGATGTTGTTAGTAAAATTCAAGTTGGCCGGTTGAAGTGGAGGAATGCTTGGGGCCTATTGTGTGATAAAAAAATACCGCTTGGATTGAAAGGAAAATTTTAGAAGAGGATGATGAGACCTACGATGCTCTATGGTGTTGAATGTCGTCCTTTAAAAGAGAAGCATAAAACTAGGTTAAGTGCTGTCGATATGAGAATGATTAGGTGGATGAGTGACTTTACACTTAGAAAGAAAATGCGAAATGAATATTATCGTGATAGGGTTGATGTAGCTCTGTGACAGACAAAATTAAAAAGTCCTTTTAGATGGTTTACTAAAAAGATAATTTGCCTATTATTTAAATGGAAGGTTGGTTACATTAGGAATAACATGAGAATTTTCAATTATATGACAATGCTTGTATTTTATTATGTTGCTTATTCAGATGTATAGGGGAAGGCTTATTGGCATATGATTGTATATCGGAGTAGGACAGTGTGAAGTTTATTGTTTTATTTCCTACCATCATCTAAGTGAAGAATTCTTATTTGGGTTGAGACTTGGCATCCAACCATTGCGTCAAACAGTAGAAATTTATATTGTGTTGGGCTTTAATTTTCTTTGGATAGAGCCATGTAAAGAAATAAAAAATTATCAATAAATGTGATATAACACCATTATTTATTTACGTGGAGAATTCTTATTTGGGTTGAGACCTGACATCCTACCATTGCTTCAAATTTAAGATGGTGCTTTATTTTTCTTTGGGTAGAGGTGTATAAAGCGAGAAAAATCATCAATAAATTTGATATAATATTTATATCCGTGTGGCAAGAGCACCAGGAAGGGACCCATTCATCTAAGTGAAAAATGTTAAGAGAGGTTGAACTATTTGAAGTTTGTAAAGTAAAAGGTTTCCAATAACTTTTAAGTAGTTACAAAATTACGTTGAGCTTGGGTGGAAGAAATACATATTTTTGTTGAATTTTTGCTTCCGAGAGCACCGTGAAGGGACCCTATTCATTTAAGTGAAAATTACTAAGAGGGGTTGAACTATTCTAAGCTTGTAAAGCAAAGGGTTTCCGAAAACTTTTAAGTAGTTTCAAAAATTAAATTGAGATAGGGTGGAGGAAATATACATATTTTTTGTTGATTTTTGCTAAGGTAGATAGTATAACAGAGTGAGAATGTTAGACCCTTCTATTTTTCATTTTGGTGGATGTTGTTTTGGCATGGAGAGTGAGGTCGTATGGAGTTAAGATGGGTTGTGATGTTAAGGAAAAGAGATAGAGACCATTCTCTCTCGAACTTTTTAAGAAGTGTTTATTAGATTTTGCATTTTTTTAGTAAGAATGGAACCAAAATTGTTGGATTTGTGGTGATTTATGGTGAGAAGATTATATGAGAAATTAGGAATGTGGTGTAAATGAGATAAGAGTCTTACGACGAGGCATGGACAAAATGCCTTATTTGATTCGAAGGGCTGGGAGAGTATCCCCTACCTCAAAGGAAATCAATTTTGTACCACGAGCTACTTGAAGGTTGTGTATTTATGTGGAATTCAATGTAAGATGTGATATGACATCACATTCTATGAACCATTTGGTTTCTTGTGGAGAGAAGTTGGTTGTTTAAGATAAGTGGGTTTGTTATAGTCAAAATTAATTTTTTAGCATCAGGTGGCTGAATGTCCTCATTTGCAACATATTTGGCATTCATATTGGGTAGTGGCAAACATCTGTCTTTAATGAGAATACTACTTTATAGGGGAGATTATTGCGACATCGAAAGAGTCTCATGGGAGTGTTCGCATGGTGTCTTCATTATTTAAGTGTGTCTGTTAGGGGCGTTTGTTTTTAGGCTAATTATGAGATCAGTTGATCCTCTGTCGTTTCAATAACCAATATTACCCATTCACAATAAAATAGTAAGTACATATCATTGACATCATTGATGCTCAATGGTTGAAGGTTGGTTTGTACGCCTACTTTAAACAATTGGTATGTTGGAGGTAAAATATCCATAATGTATGGTATCGTATCCTTCAAACTCAAAGGTGAATCGGTGGCAGCAAGTGCATTTATTTTTATCTTATGTCTGAAAGGGATGAGTCATGAAATGTTTCTTTTTTGAGACATCATGTAGCCCTTTCTAGAGTTGGACGGTTTTGAAATTGTTGGTGGATAGTAAATAATAGGTTACTGTGGCCCAATTATCAACATATGAATCCAACTTGATGAAAGGGAGAACCAGGGCTATGGTTATGGATATAATCACACTACTAGATTTTGATTAATGAGAGTTCAAATTTGGAATATAAGATTGAGATGGATGTTTATATCGAGCTTCATGATCAGTTTGGTAGAGTTGGGTTAGTTCCTTCTAAATATTCCTATATCCATTTACATTGAATTTTTTAATGACCTAAGACTTTCATATCATTTGAAATTTAGTGATAGGATGGGTGCAAATAAATTTTTTAGTATTTGGCATTAAAATATTAAATTTGGTGACCCAAAACCTTCATATCATGTGAATTTTGATGATACGATGAGTGCGCCTTATTTAATATCAGCCATTAAAAACTTAAGTTGAGGTAGGATGGCGAGAGTTTTCGATTGAATGAGGTAGCTGTCGTTGTTCTTCATGGAGTTGTTGGAATTTGACGTTGTATTGAAGCACAAGCACTTAGTTTGTGGCGAGGCTAAATCTATGATATCATGGAAGCACAATAATGCCTAACAAGGAAAGAAACAACAATATAAAGGATAAATTTATTTTTATTTCATCGATATTATAGTTGTTATAAAGAAAGTTTTTAAAAATGCGTCTTGTATAGAATAATTATTACATTTGTAGAGCCACTTCTAAGTAAAGGTGGTGATCGTGTGGTTGTTAAGTATGAAGCATTGTGATGTATATAGGCTTAGCCAAAAAGCTCGTCNCTTAGCCAAAAAGCTCGTCGTTCAAAAAAAAAAAAAAAAAAAAACTTGTGTTCGATTTGTTCACCGAACAAACGAGTCGAATTCTAATAGATTTTTTGAACTCAATTTATAAACAAGCCGAACAAGAATAAATGTTTGTTGTTTCGTGTTTGCTAATTTTGGCTCAAAATAACTAAATAATGATATTTTTTTTTGTAATTAAAAATACTAAAATTTTATTATTTTTAAAAATTATTTGGGTGATATAATTATAAAACAAAATATAAGTTTAGGTGTTAGATATGTAAATACATAGTATTTGGATGGTATGCATGTAAATATGCCAATTTTTTCTCAATAATTTGCTTGTGGCATGCTAGCTTATCTTTTTTTTTTTTTGGTCATATGTGTATAATAAAATAGATAAAATTGGCTGTCATGCATGCAAATAATCTAAAAGTTTCGCAGTCCACCTGTCCCATCGCCCAAGTTTTTTGTCCCACATGAAAATATTTGCATACCTAAGACGTACGCACACCTGCGAACGTCGGGAGGTTATTCAGTTGATATAAAGGGGTTATATTTGCGTTATACCTCCCCGTAACCTACCTGTAACATACCTGTAATCTAGAAATAAGTTCCGCGTTTCTGTAGTTCTGATAGATGCAGGTAAGTTATAGGGGGGTTACAAGGGTATAAAGCGGATGTAATCTCCGTGTACCCTCTGAATAACCTCCGACGCATGCAGCACTGCGTACGTACACAAATATTTTCCTCTACATGAAGAATTCCCATTAGAAATCCTATCTAAACTTGAAAAAAATCATTTTTCATTTGTACTGTATGATGAAGTGGGGGATGAAACAAATATTTTAAGAAAAAAAATTTCCTTTTAGAGTCAAATTAGCTAAAATGAATATAATATGTAAGCTTGAATGTAACTCAAAATATAGCCTAACGAGAGCTAATTCGAATAAATTTGAATTGAGCCAAACAAAAACCTAACTATTACCGACCTAATTTCTGAAGTGGCTACCTGCACGGTTGGACCAGCGGAGAAAAGATTACAACAATATTTCTATTAGATTTACATTTAAATTCTTAAAATTAATAAATTCTAAATATATTTTGCGANAAAATATAAGTTTAGGTGTTAGATATGTAAATACATAAGATTTGGATGGTATGCATGTAAATATGCCATTTTTTCTCATTATCTTTTTTTTTTGTCATATGTGTATAATAAAATAGATAAAATTGGGTGTAATGTATGCAACTAACCTAAAGGTTTCGCAGCCCGCCTGTCCCATCGCCCAAGTTTTTTGTCCCACATGAAAATATTTGTGTACGTAAGAAGTACGCACAGTTGTGTACGTCAAGAGGTTATTCAAAGGATATAGAGATGTTATATTCACGTTATACCTCCCTGTAACTTACACATAAGTTCCACGTTTCTGTAGTTCCGATAGTTGCAGATAAGTTACAGGGAAACCTCCAACGTACGCAACGTCTTACATACGCAATTATTTTCCACTACATGAGAAAGAATTCCCATTAGAAATCCTATCTAAACTTTTAAAAAATCATTTTTCATTTGTACTCTATCATGAAGTGGGGGGATGAAACAAATATTTTAAGAAAAAAAAATTTCTTTTAGAGTCAAATGAGCTAAAATGAATATAATATGTAAGCTTGAATGTAACTCAAAATAGAGCCTAACAAGAGCTAATTCGAATAAATTTGAATTGAGCCAAACAAAAACCTAACTATTTCAGACCTAATTTCTGAAGTGGCTTCCTGCATGGTTGGACAGAGCGGAGAAAAGATTACACAATATTTCTATTAGATTTACATTTAAATTCTTAAATTTAGTATATTCTAAATATGTTTTGCATTAATCAGCTCATAAGCTAATTATTCGAGCACGTTCGCCNAAAATATACGTTTAGGTGTTAGATATGTAAATACATAAGATTTGGATGGTATGCATGTAAATATGCCATTTTCTCTCAATAATTTGCTTGTCGCACTAGCTTATCTTTTTTTTTTTGGTCATGTGTATAATAAAATAGATAAAATTGGGTGTCATGATGCAAATAACCTAAAAGTTTCACAACCCGCCTGTCCTATAGCCCAAGTTTTTTGTCCCACATGAAAATATTTGCATACATAAGACATACTCACAACTGAGTACGTCGGGAGGTTATTCAGAGGGTATAGTGGTGTTATATTCGCGTTATACCTCGCTGTAACCTACTGTAACCTACAAATAAGTTCCGCGCTTCTGTAGTTGCAATAGGTGCATGTAAGTTACAGGGGAGTTACAAGGGCATAACGCGGATGTACCATCTGAATAACCTCCAACGTACGCAACGTCTTACATACACAATTATTTTCCACTACATGAGAAAGAATTCTCATTAGAAATCCTATCTAAACTTTTAAAAAATCATTTTTCATTTGTACTCTATTATGAAGTGGGGGATGGAACACATATTTTAAGAAAAAAAATTTCTTTTAGAGTCAAATGAGCTAAAATTAATATAATATGTAAGCTTGAATGTAACTCAAAATAGAGCCTAACAAGAGCTTATTTGAATAAATTTGAATCGAGCCAAACAAAAACCTAACTATTTCCGACTTAATTTTTGAAGTGGCTACCTGCATGGTTGGACAGAGCGGAGAAAAGATTACACAATATTTCTATTAGATTTACATTTAAATTCTTAAATTTAATATATTCTAAATATGTTTTGCATTAATCAGCTCATAAGCTAATTATTCGAGCACGTTCGCATTGTCGCACTTGTCCATGGCCCGCCTGCTGACTCCAGACTACAGTACAAACCGGAGGCATCAAAAGCCCGGAGGTAGATTCTGGTTGCCTTTTTCGGTCTTCCTTCAATTCGTAGTTTTGGATTGAGGGCAGGAAGGCGGTAGGAGAAAGCTCGCCCCCGNGTAGATTCTGGTTGCCTTTTTCGGTCTTCCTTCAATTCGTAGTTTTGGATTGAGGGGCAGGAAGGCGGCAGGTGAAAGCTCGTCCCCCCGTATTCGTGGCCTCAATCCGCAATCAAGTTGGTATTTGGGTAATCCAATTTTGCACTCTCCTGTTCTAATAAAATTTTATCTGGTTTTAAGCTTTTCCTGTTCGGAAAACTGTTCTCGGCTTCTTAATTTGCGATCTAGGGTTTGGCACCTTTGGTNAATCCGCAATCAAGTTGGTATTTGGGTAATCCAATTTTGCACTCTCCTGTTCTAATAAAATTTTATCTGGTTATAAGTTTTTCTTGTTCGGAAAACTGTTCTCGGCTTCTTAAATTGCGATCTAGGGTTTGACGCCTTTGGCTCTGGTGATTATAACCAGATCTTATTTTTTATTTCCTTGTGTTTCTTAGATAGTTATTGTTTTTGTGATTCTTTTTATTTATGTGCATTGATATATTCTTCAGTGAAGATCCGACTAACTGGGCGTTGACATATTGGTTGGGTTAGTTGTTTAATGCTTTGGTGTTGATAAACCCAGCATTCTGTTGGATTTTTTTTTTTAGTATTTTGTGTAATAGCTGTGTGTCTCTGATGGATATTCTTCTGACGGTTGTTAGCTGCCAAAAAGCATGCTGTATTTTCCGGAATTATTTGTGATGTAGAAATCATAAATCATATCTAGTGGCAAGCTTTGTTTTTGCTTTGTTCTTATGGCGTTCTGTTCCATTTTTTTTTCTTTAGTTCATGCTTCTCCCTTTCTTGGCATCAGCAAGTTAATTTTACAATGCTAACATTTTACTGTGCTTTATTTTTTCTCGATTTAATTTAAAGTTAGCTGATATTGATTGTACTAATTGGCGATTTCTGTTATTCGAATAAAATTGTTGTGCATGAAGGGGTTTAGCATTTGCCATACTTTAGGATTATCCATGCAAAACCTAATTTTCCTAGGTTAGGTTAGCCATGCCTCACATGGGATCAAGTTAGACCCAATGCCTCATCTTTTATGGATCTAGAGCAACCACTAAAGATTCGCGAGGGACATTGGGTTGTCTTTCAAATTAAGAGACGAGCCCAGGCTAACATTTAGCCAGAAGAATTTTATGCTCGTGAAAGATCATAGTGTGCTGTGGGCATATGAGATTTTCTTTCAATTCTCTTCCAGTCATGGAAAAATCTTATAATCAATATAATTCCCTTCATAATTTTGATCTAATGTTTTTTCTCAAAGCATAATTAGATAACATTTTCCCTATTTATTCATACCTCTTTTACAAGATGTATTCATGAAGCTCTTTTCCAAGAGTTACCTTTGTGCTTTTGAATGGTTTTTTTAGAAGATCAAAGGAGCATGTGAGGGGATTTTCTTTTGACAGATTATGCTGATATCATCCTAAATTGATCTACCAAACCCACCCCGTGATCTTCAAGTATGGCTTGCCTAGTTTGTATAAAAAACTTTTTTGCATGCAATTCATGTGGAGATGGTGAGAGATCAAGATCAAAATTGATCCCCTCAGGGCTAGCAAGGTGACTACTTTGTCATCTCTGACCTGTTGCGAGAAAGGGAGGAATGCCTAGCATGCATGATCCAATATTCATGTTTGGTGAGTTCAATAATTTGCCACCCTTCACCCTTCACAAAAGTTTGCCTCTTCGAAAAGGCATGAACTGTGTTGATTCAATACCACCCTTACTTCTCGAAGTCGTCATAGTCTTCCTTCTCACAAAATGATGCATTAAGTCCTCATAGTCATCCTTCTTGCATAATGAAATCATTAAGACACCCAGAAGGAAGAGGGACATGGATCTCTTAGCTCACAAACGCCTTCACTGATATTCAAGATAATATCTCTTTATTCATGCAATGGCAGGTTGGTTTGATTAGTATCAACGATCCCCCTCCTCGTCTTTTGTGACACACTGGAGTCTCATTTGCTTTTCACTACTTTTTNTCTGCCTTTAATGAGAATACTACTTTATAGGGGAGATTATTGCGACATCGAAAGAGTCTCATGGGAGTGTTGACATGGTGTCTTCATTATTTAAGTGTGTCTGTTAGGGGCGTTGGTTTTTAGGCTAATTATGAGATCAGTTGATCCTATGTCGTTTCAATAACCAATATTATCCCTTCACAATAGAATATTAAGTACATATCATTGATGCTCAATGGTTGAAGGTTGGTTTGTACGCCTACTTTAAACACTTGGTATGTTGGAGGTAAAATATCCATAATGTATGGTATCATATCCTTCAAACTCAAAGGTGAATTGGTGGCAGCAAGTGCATTTATTTTTATCTTATGTCTGAAAGGGATGAATCATGAAATGTTCCTTTTTTGAGACATCATGTAGCCCTTTTTAGAGTTGGACGACTTTGAAATTGTTGGTGGATAGTAAATAATAGGTAACTGTGGCCCAATTATCAACATATGAATCCAACTTGTTGAAAGGGAGAACCAGGGCTATGGTTATGGATATAATCACACTACTAGATTTTGATTAATGAGAGTTCAAATTTGGAATATAAGATTGAGATGGATGTTTACATCGAGCTTCATGATCAATTTGGTAGAGTTGGGTTAGTTCCTTCTAAATATTCCTATAATCCATTTACATTGAATTTTTTAATGACCTAAGACTTTCATATCATTTGAAATTTAGTGATAGGATGGGTGCAAATAATTTTGATGATACGATGAGTGCGCCGTATTTAATATCAGCCATTAAAAACTTAAGTTGAGGTAGGATGGTGAGAGTTTTTGATTGAATGGAATAGTTGTCGTTGTTCGTCATGGAGTTGTTGGAATTAGACGTATTGAATCGCGAGCACTTAGTTTGTGGTGAGGCTAAATCTATGATATCATGAAAGCACAATAATGCCAAACAAGGAAAGAAACAACTATATAAAGGATAAATTTATTTTTATTTCATCGATATTATAGTTGTTATAAAGGAAGTTTTTAAAATGCGTCTTGTATAGAATAATTATTGCATTTGTAGAGCCACTTCTAAGTGAAGGTGGAGATCGTATGGTTGTTGAGTATGATGCATCCTGATGTATATAGGCTTAGCCAAAAAGCTTGTCGTTCCCAAAAAAAAAAAAAAAAAAAAAAANAAAAAAAAAAAAAAAAAAAAAAAAAAAAAAAAAAAAAAAAAAAAAAAAAAAAAAACTTGTGTTCGATTTGTTCACCGAACAAGCGAGTCCAATTCAAATAAAATTTTTGAACTCAATTTATAAACAAGCCGAACACGAATAAATATTTGCTCTTCNTAGCATATGATTTTGTTATTATTAATATTTTATTTAAGAAAAAAGATAAACATATTATTACTTATAAGAATTGATCTAATAAAATACAAATTGATTATTTTATTATGAGAAAAAAAGCCCGTCGAGAGTGTAAAGATTATGATGTTATTCCACTGAAAATTTAACTACTCAACATCAATTATTAGATCTGGATTTAAGATGGAGAGTTGTGAGATAAAGAATACAATAAAACATTGTCATAAAATTATATGGGGGCATCTAAAAGATACAAATAAAATTATTTTTATGAGTAAATTTCAAGATTTAAAAATTTGGGATGTTCATGATGAAACGAATTCTATTTGGGATAAAGCAACAAACACGATTAATCAAATGACAAATTATGCCTGGAGAATCAAAATGAAAAGCTTTTATAAATAAAAATAGTTAGTGGTGTGCAAGAAAAGATGAAATATAAGAAGTTGTGTTATGAAAATTCTTTTAAATGTAAAAGCTTATAAAACTGGGAAAAAATATAAGGCGGTCTTAGGTAGTTTAAGAGAATAATTTGTGATGCTAAAAATTTTTCTTTTAGTGATCTTTATAATAAATTATATATTAAAGAGGGTGAAATATATTGGTATAAACTAGCCAAACAAAGATAAAACATAACTAAAGATTTAATTCATAGTAAGTGTACTAAAGATGAAATCAAAAATTATTTTTCTTAAAAGAAGATATTCAACATAGGTGGTTGAACTTTTCAATAAAGTTTCTGAAAATATGATCGACCTTAGTGATCTTAATACCGTTAATAATAATAAAATATTTTATTTTTATCTTCGCATTAGTGAAAAGGAAGTTGAGGAGGCATTAAAGAAAATCAATGGTGAAAAATCAGTAAGACCTGATGATATCCTAATTGAAGTGTGAAAATATTTAGGAGATTTGGGGCTTCTTGATTTACTAAACTCTTTAATATTATTTTAAAGCTAAAAGATGCTTGAGTGGAGGAAGAGTATCTTGTTTCCCATTTTTAGGAATAAAGGAGATATATAAAATTGTGCATATTATAGAGCAATTAATTTAATGTGTCGTACTTTAAAATTATGGGAGAGGATAATTGAACATAGGTTAAGACGTGATATAAAAATACTCATAATCGGTTTGGATTTATGTGGGGCAGGTCTATCATGGAAGCTATACATTTATTGCGAGGTTTGATCGAGAAGTACATAGAGAATAAGTAAGATCTACATATGATTTTTATTAATTTAGAAACAACTTACGATAAGGTTTCAAGCGAAGTCCTTTGGAGAGTTCTAGAGAAGAAATGTGTTAATATGACTTATATTCAAACCATTAAAGATATGTATACTAGAGCTGTTACTTGTGTTCAAATAGGAGGATTGGCCGAGTATTTTCCTATTTCAATTGGATTACATCAAAGATCGACTTTAAGCCCCATATCGTTTTGCCTCAGTTATGAATGCTCTGACTAAACATTTACAGGAGGATGTACCTTGGTGTATGCTTTTCGCTGATGATATCCTTCTGGCGGATAAAACTAGAGAAAGAATTCAGGATAAACTTGAATTATGGAGGTCTACATTGGAGTCTAAATCCCTTCATTTGTGTAGATATAAAACTGAATACATGGAATGTAATTTTATTAGTAGCAGCTCTAGTGGCAGAATTGTAATTGTGGGTGATCAAATCAGTAAAAGGTGTGATTTTTTAGGTATCTCGGGTGTATATTTCAAAATGATGGTGATATAGATGGGGATTTTATTAGTAGAATTCAAGTTGGTTGGTTGAAGTGGAGGAATGCGCCTATTGTGTGATAGAAAAGTATCACTTAGATTGAAAGGAAAATTTTATAAGATGATGGTGAGACATGCAATGCTCTATGATGCAGAATGTTGGAATTTAAAAGAGAAGCATAAAACAAAGTTAAGTATTGCTAAGATAAGAATGCTTAGGTGGATGAGTGGCTTGACTTTTAGAGACAAAATACGAAATGAATATATCTATGATAGAGTTTGTGTAGCTCTAGTGGTAGACAAGATTAGAGAGAGCCGTCTTAGATAGTTTTGGTCACATTAAATGCCGACCATCTGATGATCCTGTTAGGAGAGTAGATGTTTTAGGTTCGACTTATGTTAAGAAAGGCAGTGGTAGACCTAAAAAGACTTGGGCTTATTGTACAAAAAATGATCTTAATCTATCATAATTGAATAAAAACATGACACTCAATAGGACACAATGGAGAAAAAGAATTCTTGTATTTGTTGTTGTTATTGTTGTAATGAGTTTTTACATATGTTGTCATGCTAATAAACTAGCACTTACTTAAAAATGGCTTGCTTCATGGGTTAGTGCTGGATTGATCATTCTTGCTTAGTTGAATTGATGGTAGACTTTGACTCAAATCAAAATCCAATACCTTCTAGGTGCTTTAAAACACTACCTGATTGGTTTTGAACCTAAACTTTTTAATAATTTAGACCCTTGACCCTCAAAACCTTATTTCGTGCTCTCTATTTTTAGCAATTTTCTCCTGCTATTTCTTCATTCCAGACGAGTTTGTCTAAAATTGATTTGCATGGTAAGGGAAGTGCAATCCTCTTTTTTATTGTTGTAATCTGCCCAGCTGTTACGACTTCTATTTTTCTTTATCCCCTCCCATTCCTTACTTTTCCCATTCCGCTCAACATGTTTTTCAGAATCATAGGATAATATTTTCTATTTATGGCTGAATGATTACTTGTGTTTCTTATATGACCAGGCGGTTCTCTTTGCTTTTTGCTGTTGTATTTATGGTTAAACGACTAATGCTTATTCTCCAGGGAGTTTGGGGATATTGATACTGTTTTTTTTAATAAGTTTCCAAGACATGTGTTCTTTAATTATACCTTCAAAAACATTTGTTCCACTTCCACATGTAGAAAAGTTACAAAAAAATTATGCTTGTATCTCAATCATGATAGAACAGTTGGCGCTCCATCCAATCCATTTCAAATTGGATATGAGCTGATTTCCATAACGATGATTGAATGCTCATAAGATCCATATATTTTGAAGCATGCTACCTGAGTATTCTACATATTATAGTTGGCATCATGCGATGGCTAATACTATTGTCATGCTTCATTTTTAATGCACTTCTTTTTTTTGTGAGCATATCTGATTTTTGTATAAAAAAGACAGCAAAAATTCCTAAAGTTGTACATGCATTCTATCCATGGCTTCATGATCATCACAGTGGTGGAGGAGCTTATCCATCTCTGTGGGAGTAATACGAGTTTATAAATGAAGTCTTTTTTCGATTTATTGGATGTGAATTTAATTCTAATCTTGGTTTTCACATTCATCCAGGTTCATTCGTTTGTTTGATTGAAAAAGCCATCATTTCTGTATATTCAAGCAATTAATTTTTTATCCTTTTTCTTTAATAATTATCTTTTTTGTTTTTTCAAAACTTATTTTTCTCATGCCTTATTGGGTTCAATCTATTCCAAGGGATTTGAAGTGCTGAATGTGAGATATATGATTTGCTTCTTCTGTTATGGTTGTTTTTTTATGTGGTTGACATTGTCTTTAGCTTTTTGGCCGAACCTATTTTTAATGGAGGAATTTAATAGCATCAACAATAACTCACACAAGAAATGTTTATGATAGGAAAGAAATGAGATTTTCGCAGAAATTTGTGCAAAATAAAATATTTTTCTTGACTAACACAATACAACACAACCCAAATACATAAAAGATAAATACCTACACTTAGAGAGCTAGGCGATCTCTCCCAAACCCTAACTCTATAATTCAAGACAACAATCACACATCCTCTTACCCTAAATGTATTAGCCTTGTTTTACCCCGCAATAATAAGTAATAAATGACTAAATCACCCTTCTAGTCTTACGCCAAATATAAGTCTTCAAATTATTTTGGCAGGCTCGACGTCGATTCAGCGGAGCACAAGGCGAACGGTGCACTAGTTACCGTTCAAACATTACTCTCCTCCCTAAAAGACACATTGTACTCAATGTAAAAGAGAGGAAACCGCTGTTTAATTCAGTCGTATGGCTCCCACGTAGCGTCATAATCTAACAATCATTTTCATTTAACCAGAAATTCGTAGTTACCCTCATGAGTTCAAAGCTGTAGTATTGTGCACATTCATCGACAACATCCGAATTTGATGACATCCCGACATCAAGTCAATTTTGGAGAATATCACTACCCCAAATAATTTGTCCAGTAACTCACGATCACCGCGATGGCGAATTTCTATGGTACTTTGTCCTTATTTGTTGTCCCATAATCCACCTAGAAACACCAACTCCTATCTTTCTTCATTAGCTCGACGTCATTGGGCTAGAGAAGAGGATCACAGTAGACTATATGATCCCGGCCTCCACTATATCTTTGATCAATCTTCGATCTCGTTCTTCTATACCTGAGGGTAGTAGTATGGGCGCACATTGATGGGAGAAACCCCCGTTCTCAGGTTTATTACATGCTCTTGTTCCCTCTGAGGCAGCAATCCACAGAAAAACTGTAAAACTTCTGCAAATTTTTGGAGCGATTGGATTATTTCTGGAATTTTCACCAACTTTGTATCATGTCTTCGCCTCCTTCAAATATTGACATCTTCAACTTTCTTATGTGTGGGTTTACTCATCAATCAAAGCTCATTCCACTCATGAACAAGGGATGGGTTTCCCTCCTTGGTTCATATTGATTTTCGTTCTTCCATAAGTCTGGCTCACTCAATAATCAGCTTGCTCATTGTCGGCACTAAAAGGTTGGGGAAGCTGCCCGTAAGAAGTTGTCGGTCACCGGAATCAAAATCCCGTTGCCCGCTTCGGAAGGACGCTTTAATTTACATGTAAATTTAAGTTTCGAAAAATATGAAATCAAACTGACCTCATAATCTTCACAGTTTAAATGAAAAAGCGCTCTACCTCAAATCTTGTGTCTATCCCGAGGGATAAACACAAGCCCTGAGGATGAGACTCGATTAAATAAACTAAAAAATATATGACGTCCGTTTGGTCTGCGAAATCATTTTATTTGCTGACAAATTCCCCTATTTAATATGAAAAATTAAATAGGGTTTATTTTAAGCTGAGTTCGGAAAAATTTCCTATAGGGCAAACCCCTATAGTTAATTACATCTTAGACAACCGTAGTTACCTAAGAATACTATCGATAAAAATTAGGAAATATTATCTTCAAAGAGGTCAAAAAGATATGACTTTTCAACGAAATCGGATAAGGTGTGAAAAAAGAATTGTTCAAGTTTGTAACATTCATTATAGAATCCAAATGAGGAAGAATTAGGGGATGTCACAGATTCGAAGGAGAACTTCGGTGAGTTCTCAGTCTATCCTATGATTTGACTTCAGTTTAGAGGAGAAATTATTCAAGTGTTTTATCCTGCTAATTTTATTTATTTAGGGCTTACACTTGTATAAAACAATCACACAAATATGTGAAAGATGTGAGAATTTAGGTCGTGACGGACAACAACCTCGGAATTCTAAAACGAGTTAGGGCTTAGATTGCACAGTAGAGCGTCCAAATGCCTAAAAGAAAATTTAAGGATTTATGTCGCACCCGCGAACGACCTCGAAATCCTATGGATTGTTGTTTAATTCTAAGGAATGATTCAGCTGCTGTAGATGTGTTTTGCTGTCGAAGATGACCGTGCTGCCCACCATGCTAATTCCAAATTTCTTGTCGTGACGAGTTTAAGTTTTCTAGGGTATCAGGTTATGATGCCAAATCCAGTGGCTCTATGGGTATAGTTCTTCAGATATTTTATAGGAAACATGTTGAAGTTGTATAGTGTATACATAACAGTAGAGTATGCAGCACAAGACAAACAGTAGATTAAGCAGTAAAGAGAACAATACAACATGCGGTGTAAAGGAAAAGTAAGAAGTACAACAGGTAGGTGATTTATAAGAAAGTAACATGCGGTAAACACAAAACAAACCTGTATATCTTGGAGATCCGTAGTTCCTTAGGTGTAATTGATGCAATCAGGTACAAGCAACAAAATTTGAGGAAGCAGGCTGAAATGCTTTATATAAACGAAGTAAAGAAACATCACCCAGAAATCTTGAGAAAAATCGTCAAAAGACTCGCGATAAGAAAATGCGAGGAAATCAACGAATCGACGAGTCAATGAAAATTGTAGAGAACACGGGAATATCCCAAAAAGAGACCACGAGTGTTTTGTCCAAAAATCCCAAGAAAACATATGAAAAAAAGTCTGAAAAGAGAGGACCGCAAACACTCGGATCGGAGCTAGACTCAATTATATATTAGTACTCGAGGGTCGTCGAAGGCTACTCGGTCACCCGGATGTATAAAACCCGCCACTCAACTAGAAGGGCGTTCTATCGAATCTAACTCAGCAGGGTACTCCTTAGGCTAAACAGGTAATCAACAGGTGGACAACCAATGCTTAAAATATATTTCAAATTTATATTTTTAGCATGCACATAAGTTTCAAGCATACAAAAAGGGTTGTATCAATTTTATTTATAGCGAAAAATATATTTTTATTTTAGAAAAAAAAAGTGTATCTGTTCTTATCAAATTTGTTTTTTATCAATTTTGAAAAGTAGTTGTCCACGAGTCGATCACGCTGTCGGGCGTAGGACCACCAACAACCTAAGAAGGTTCGGGTTAACTCCCACTAGTCTTATTTCGGTGAATGATACTGTCATCCTACAGCTCACCGGGTTCCTGAATCGGATCCTGATAGGTTCCTGAATCGAATCCCGATGTCGTAGGATGACATATCATTCTGCTCTATCTCTGGTGTGTCTTTGTCATCACCGCCCTAAACCCTAAAATAAAATCGACCTACTTGCGACCTTGCTTGATGGTTTCACGTATAGTAAAAGGCTATACGTGGATACTTATGTATCAGACATAAACATAAAAAAAAATCGAATCTAGAAGCAAAGTAAAAAACAAAAATGGGGTGAGAGAGAAGAGAGACTGATCCACCTAAAATATCGAAAAGAACGAATGATGAATCAACTCTCAAAACTTGTAACGAAAAGGCCTAAAAAGGTAGGTCCCAAGATCAATCGAAAGGAGGACAACAACTAAAGCTCTCGGCTAAGGCAACCCAAAGGATCAAGAGGCTCACGACTAAGGCAGTGAACATGCCCATAAACGAGAGTAGGGAGTCACGGGTAAAGCCAGCAAAAGGACAACCGAGCTCCAAACTAGCTCACGGGTCGGGGCCAAAACAAACAAATCCAAACTTCCTATAGGAAGCTCACGACTGCAGATGGGAAGGTGGAACCCAACACAACAGTCCCACAGCTGGGGGACAAAGAAGAAACAAACCTATATCTACTAATCTCACGGTTAGAGGGCAGAACCGAAAACCACAAGGACAATGCCCACCGAGCAAGGCTCATGACCAAGGTAGCAAAAGGTAAACCACCCCAGGTATTGCCAAAGTGTTGCCTTTGATATACATAAGAGAGTGAATGGACAAACCTTCATAAATCATCCAAACCGGCTCCAATTTTCATAAGAAATATGCTCAATTTATTTTGATCACCTCACTCTATAGATAGTGCAAATACATATATTTTTGGATGACAAACTTAATTCATCAACAACATTCAAGTCACCCTAAGCTCAACAGGAAGAGCCAAACAACCCCAGATGACCTACCAACAAGTTCGTGGGCGGAACTAAGAACAAGCATGGACCAACTCCATTACAAGCCTTCGGGTAAGAGCAGAAAAAGACACAAAACAGGCCCCCAACAAACTCTCGGGTAAGAGCAGAGGGCACAAGACAGGCCCTCAACAAGAGCAAGGAAGATGCGAAACAACCTCTCCAACAAGCCTTTCAAATAATGACAACACAAAGCACAAGTCAGGTTCTAGGACAGGGGTCATAGCCCAACACAAACCACCAAACAAACTCCCAAGACTAGAGACCGTAGCCTCCACAGCAAGGTAAACCAAGGCTATTCACGGGTAGGGAGCAACTAAACATTGAAACTGAATCCCCAAAACAAACCCCGAAACAAACATCCCCTCCAACATACATTGCGAGCAAAGACAACAACAATAGAGGACCAATATCGAGCCCCAAACCGAGTCACATATCACACTAAAATGGGGTCCAGGTAAGTATCAAGTTACAACCCCATAATTTTCCAAATTAAGCCCTCAAAACAAAATAGCGACAGACCATCATAAGGCGAAGCAGAACCCCTCACAAGGCTAAAACCGCAGCCCAGCACAAAGCAAACCGTGAGACACAAAATGAGACCCAAAACCAAACCATTAGAGCAAGGTGAAACCGAGCCCAACAGTGGCCAAAACTAAGCCCAACATCAAAATAGGACATAGCTCTGCAGGCATTCAAAACCACGGTCATGTAAATCCCAAGCTGATTCATCAAAACAGAATAAAATCGAGCCATTACAAGGCAAAACCGGGCCATCCAAATGCTAAAGAAAAGTTCTCATGCCTTTAAAACTTCAGTATATGGAGCCAGATAAGTTTTTAAACTATAATAGTAATATAGAAAGTATTTTAGGCCACCAATTGTTCTAAGCATGAATCAACTTCCCTCAAACATTTAAGCATGAAAGATGTCCCCCCCTCGAGGGATCAAACCAAACTATTAAAACAAACTATAGAACCTTTCCCAAATCAAATTGAACTTCTTCATAACATGCATTTTAAGCAAAAGAAAGTTATAAGATGCTAAAACCGAGCCCCCAACATATGTGAAGGGCCAAATAAACTCTCCAACATCTCATGCTAAATGATAACAAATGAGGAGTTTCATGATACATATCTCAACATGTTTGAGAGAGGAGCCAACATTATCTCAAAGCCACATTTTAGCATTTTTGATTTGCCTTGAACAAAAAGAAAAGAGAGGAGCCAATAACATGCTATACTTTCACCATTTTAAGCAAGTAATCAAATATAACTCCTAAAACATGCTCACATTTCTATCTTTCACCTGTTGAGGTGACAAATATTTCAAAATATAGGTGTAACACTAGGCTAACACGCCATACCAGCCACAACACCAAGCTCGAGGATTCGACAGAGAGAAAACCGAAAATGAGTAAAGCACAAAGGGGGGGGGGGTTAGGAGGTACCTCCTTGAAGTAAAAGCAAAAAAAAAAAATTTCAAGAACACTTCACTACTTTCAATCTTCCCTCAACGGCAAGGGTAAAACCACTCCAAGCTTAAAAAAGCTAGAGAAGAAGGATGAGAGAAGAAAATGACGGAGTTTTTCCTTCCCTTAGAAAATTTTCGGCGCCTTCAAACGCACCAACGAAAGCCTCATATAGACGAGAGAACAGGAGAATGAATGATTAGGAGATCATATACTATTCGAAGGATTGAGAGGAGCAGACGCCCCCATACGGGCGTGCGAGAGGCAGAGAATGCGATCCTCGCAGAGGATGAGATACGATAAGGGATGGGTCGCAGGATCGTCTCGCGTGCGCGAGGCGGGAGCGGGAACGAGACTCCAACGACATGAAGAAGCGGGCCAGGTGGAACCGAGCGAGCCGAAGCTAGGGCAGAGGTCCACGGGGTCGAGACTCAGCAGAGGGGAGGGGGAGATAATGAAATTAGGTTGGGATTTAATATAAGGTATTAATTATAATAACAATATTAATAAAATATTATTTATTATTATAATTAACACTTAAATGTGTATTTTTCCCCAGACGTGTCGTCGCGTTGAAACAAACATCCCCTTTAGGCAAAATCGACGTTCTGGATGCGTGATGCAGTCTGTTTTGTCATCTGGAGTTGTTTAGGCAACACCGTCGACAATTGAGACAAAAACACATTGCGATCCGAATCACGTCAAAAATTTGGCTCGAGCTTAATCAAATAAGGCGACGAAGAGCGCGATAATGACAGATTAATGCGTACAGTCAATCCTAAGGCCAACAGTTCTATAGGGACTTTCCTTGAGTTCCTCCACAGTAGTCTTACCTACTAAGTATTAACGGTTAAAACTACCATGCGGAGCGTCAAGTTGAGCAAAGAAAAACTTAGAATTTCTAACGGGGAGAGCTCTTTTGCTAGTTTCTTAGGAGTAGTTGACAGGGAAGTCCTACGGTTAGACTCTAGGCTATTAAAGAGGAGAAAAACTACACCTCTGCCAAAAGTGAGGTCAACACTCATCTCCATAGGCTTCTGAATCGCCCTTCGCCCAAAAGGCTGCCATAACAAAAAACATTGGTGCGGTAGGATGTAACCTCTTTTGGGGTCCCACCCACCATGATTTTCTATTCTAGCTCTAAATCCTTCAGATCGATCTTCTCCTGCTCCTATTCGCATGCGGTCCCATTCCATCTATTGCTGCTTGTTCCAGACATCCAAATGTTGCTCTATTCCTTCCAAGTGCTGCTGCTCGACTCCTCTTCCATTTCCTTCGCTCAATCTTGCAACTTCGGTTCTTCCTAAGGTAGCAACTCTACCTTGACATAGCGTGAATTCTTCTGGTTGCTGCCACTCGCGTTCGCTCCAGATGTCGTTGCTTGATTTCGCTGTAAGCGGTGGCAAACTTGTGTGGAATTCTACAATTTTCATCATTTCTTCCAGGGCTGTGAATCTACCATCTATAAACGAGAACCATCCCTCCATGGACGAGAAACATTTTACCATTCTAGATTTGATTTGGTTCACCTCTTACTCTAAATTCTCTTCCAAAACATCTACTTTTTTGGTTGTCATTACTCTCAGGACTTTTTTCAATCATGAAGGCAGAACTCTTGTGCGTTGAGATCCTGTCGTTGGCTTCCCATGTAGCCCGAATAGCGACTGTACCATGAGGTTGTAACCCACGATCTCTTCCTTAGCTTTCCAGATGGTCCAAATCACGACTGTTTAGGGAGGTTGTGAGCTACAATTCCGTCCTTGTCTTCCTCGATCGCTTGAATCACGATTATGTCTGGATTAGTATTGGATCCTTTCATCGACATCGAATAACGATTGTGTCGCGAGGTTCAGTTCTCCTTGTATGCCACAATCCCTTCTTTGTTTCTCAGAATCAAAGTGCTACTATATCACGACGTGTGTACGCTGCGATCCTGACCTTGGCTTCCCAATTAACTTGAATCATGACTGTATCACGAGATTCGGTAATGAAGGCATGCAACTAGGGACACCTCAATGATTTCAACATGATACAAGGGAGATTAGTGATTGAATGCTCTGATACCAACTTGATAGAAAAGAGACGAACTTTCACAGAAATTCTGGCAAAATAAAATATTTTTCTTCACCAACATAAAACAAGCAAGAGGTAGGCGGTCTCTCCCAAACATTAGCCCTAACATTCAAGACAACAATCACACATATACCCTCTATTTATACTCTACAATAATAACTAAGAAATGACTGAATTGCCCTTTTAATTTTATGCCTAACATAACGGCGACTCAATGGAGCACGAGGCGGATGGTGCCATAGGTGCCGGTCTAACAATTTGTCTTTAAACTTACAGTAGATTCCTCAGGCTTGAGAATAAGTCAAATTTCATATCAAGGAACCTGAAAGCCATTGGAGGCAAAGATCATTTTTCCTCGCATGTATGAAGCATTTTGGAGTTATCTGATAGCAATTCGATGGAAGAGTCAGATGGGTAACGTACTATTATCTTTTTTATACGCTATGGCTAAGCAAATTTTTTATGTGTTTCGAACCTTAAGTTTTATTTAATTGGAAATAGCATATGGAGGAGTGGTTTTATTCCACTATATGAACATAATCAGGGTGCAGCTGTATGAAACAATTGCTGCTGAATTTTGTAGGTAAAAGGAAATGAATAGAAGCTTTATTTTATTTGTGATTCCTTGCATGCTTAATGAGCCAAGCATCTTTTCACTGAAATGAACTTCATGTTACCCCATTGAATGGACCTTTTTTCTGTTATCTTTGAAGATATTTTTCAAGAAGACAAACCTGCCATTTTTTTGGATTTTCGGTTAGGATATGCCAGTAATATCTTTTATATGGAGAAAAAGGTTCATAAAAATTCATAATTTTTGCTTACAAAAGCACAAAACAAAGATTAAGGCAACTAGCCTTAGAAGCTAATAATTTTTTGTGGTTCATTGATTGGTGTGATCTTGGGATACAGGACATGGTGTGATATGCCAATTCCGAGAAAAGCTAAAGGATGTGAGAGGCTGTAGATATGTAAACCAGTCACTCTATTGTTTCAAATATTAGATATATTTTCCATTTTGGTGCATCTGATTGGTAGTCAATTATCGATATGCAAGTTTGATTTAGACACCTACAACTCTTGTCCCAACTTTTCATCGCTTTTATAATCCATGGAAGAACTGTTTGAATGCTGCCTTAAATCCATTTGATCTTTGAAATTTCTAACAGTTTTGGTGAAATCCTCATAGTGTCTCCCTTCCTCTCTTGTAGTTGGGTCTTGAGAGCCCATCTAAACCCTCTATTACAATTGGTTAAATAGTTCTTACCTATCACGTAGCTGTGCTTTTTAAGGATGGTCAGACTGACCATCACCTTCATCTCCTGGACTTCCTGCCCTTCTGCCGAAATCTCAGCGGCATATTACTCCTTTAGTGTTTGGGAGACCCTCCAATCATATTGTCTTAGGTGACGAAAGA
Organism: Phalaenopsis hybrid cultivar; assembly: GCA_002079205.1. Classification (NCBI taxonomy): domain Eukaryota; kingdom Viridiplantae; phylum Streptophyta; class Magnoliopsida; order Asparagales; family Orchidaceae; genus Phalaenopsis; species Phalaenopsis hybrid cultivar. The sequence continues at coordinate 893 of JXCR01126790.1, read as the reverse complement.
GGTGCCCATGGGAATGGCCTTCAATTGTGCCTTTGAGGTCAGCCATTACCATTAATGCAGGTTGTCTCCCTTCCTATGAGGCTATGTTCAGCCCAAAAAGTTACAGTATCTTGGTTTTTGATAGCTATACATGGAACAGAAGCCTTTAATAACCCATTGGTTGTCAGACGCTTCAGACATCGCCTGCTCCAGGTGAAATAAGAAAAAATGAAAAGATGATCTTCTGATTACTGTCCAATCCTGGATCTGCATGGAGATCATGTGCTACACTGATGTCAAGCGAGGCAACTTAATGCGCTCTGATGCCACTATTTTAATGCCAGGGTACTATATGTATCATAAGCACGCCTCCTTTTACTCAATGGAATGACGAATGAAAAGCTGGGGGAAAGCCATGTTATATGGTTAGATTAACATGCTTCATATCTAAGCTTGGAATAGTCGACTATGGATTGTCAAGTACAAACATGGTTTAATTTGAAGACAAAGTATTTAGAAAAATAACTAGTGAAGCCATTGTGTTTCTCATTACAGATTTGATGATGAAAAAGCTCGTGGTAAAGTGCTGAAGTCTGAAGAAACAGGCTTTTGCTGTAGAATAGTGAATATTTTACATACTATTGTAGGGTATTGCTACTAATTTAGGCCTCCTCATTACAGCAAAAAACATCTTATCTTTTTAATATAGCTCTTATTCTTATTATGATGTTTACTATCAGAGCAAATTTGCTATCCATTCTAAATGCTTGTGTATTTCGAGAGTATATCTACTTCAACTTTTCAACCAAATGGCTCTTCAACCTACGGAATACCATCCTAGAAAATTTTTGGATATGAATTTGCAGATGCTAATTGAAGGAATGGCCTCCCTGTATAATATGGATGCTAGAAAT
>JXCR01126778.1:0-19574 GCA_002079205.1 Phalaenopsis hybrid cultivar | reverse complement strand
ATATGGGATGAATCCTTCAGTAAGATATCAATTCAATTTTTAAGGAAACTTTAATCTTCACTAAATCATATCTAATAATGATTCAGCCTTCAAAAACAGTAAGGTGAATAAATTTAATGAAAATCTAGTATATATTAAATATATTCTACATATAACATTCAAGAGCTAATCTATAAAATGCTGCCTTTAGTATGATTTTAGTTTAATTTTTAAGGAGATTATGGATTAAAATAAGCATTCATGGCACTAGAAGTTTGATAAAGTAAATGTATAAGATATGGACTTCATAGAAGTGAAGCCAGTTTGAAAAGAGAGTAAAGCAATAGAAGCTTTGCTTCCAGGCACAAGCAAGCAAAAGGTATACAACATTTATTTATGAGAACAGACATGCCAAAGTTTTCATTTGTAACACTGGTCTAATGCTATGCCAAATAGCATCCAACGCACTAAGCCTATCAATTCTATAGCTACCAAATTGGAAAACAGTATAAGTACATATCATGAATAATAAGCCTAGATCTCCCTGGCTCATGCTTATAACAGAAAAAGTTGATGCACAAGATCATTATTAACAGTTACAAATCAACAAAAATACTTTTGTTTAGGTTAATATCAATATAGGAGAAGCCAATATTAGTGTTTGGTATTTGCGTCTGAATTTTCCGACACAAATATTAGCGTTGAATTTGCGGTGTGAGGCGAAGAATAATAAATTGTATAACTGCGTCAGATTTTGTGTTCAATTTGGGTCCGAAAATTCAATGAAAAAAAATACTCTGAAAAAGGAGAAACTTTGTTTAGAGTAGCGACGGTTTTTGCATTGTATTTGTGTCATACTAAGCAATGCAAAATCTTTACTTGTCGGCATCGAACTAAGTGAGACACAAATCCAATGAAAATCCGATGCAAATGACCTATGTTTCTTATCCTGTGTGTCTAAATTTTATTTCTTTCCTCTCTGCGTTTTGTCGTCCTCCCGTCTGCTTGAATCCCTCGCTCTCCACTTTCCCTCTCCCCTTACCCTCTCCCTGACAGCTTAGCTCAAAACCATGCATATCACAATACAGTCGCCATTTAATCTAGCTAGCTTAGTTGGGAAATTAACGCGGTACTCGGCTTATAGAGACCACCGAAACTCCCGTAGTTCTCATCTTTCTACTTCGTTCCAATTAGCAAACATTTAAGAAGGTAATTCCATTTGCGCCTTTAAATCTTTGTCATTTAAATTTTTTTTAGCTATGTTAATGCTGTATGGATGTAAAAGTTGAAGTTTAGGTGTTAGGTATCTGTTATGTATGTAAAAGTTGAAGTTTAGGTTCTAGGATTGTTTATACATGAGACTTGAGTGGTATGTATGAATATCTTCATAAAAAATGAAGCTTAGGTGTTAGCTATGTACATACATAAGTATTGAGTGGTATGTATGAAATATTTATAAAAGTTGAAACGTAGGGGAAGTCCGACCACCTTTCCTATTTTTTTTTGAGATAAGTCACTAACCCATCGACACTGACCTCTTTTATATATTTTGGAGTGCTTTTACTTTCTGTTATGTGTTTCGTTTCTTTTTCGTTTATCTAGGATGCACAAAAGTTATACTTTAGGCTCTTCTAAGGACCTTAAATTATAATTTTTTTTATATAAAAATCTCAATAAGAGATTCAAGACTAATTAGTACTTAAGATTAAATGATTCATGACTTTTAGAACCTACTTTTGCTTTTCTGCATGGTCTTCGGACCAATTTTAAAATGGGTTACATAGCATGGATATCACCTAAGTCATTATAATAGGGCCTCCACAATATTTAAGAACTACTATAGATAATTACATCATTTGCATGTCCCAAGGAAAAGCCCCCGTGCTTCTCCAACTTGAATGACCTAGCATAGATTTCTACTAGGTGATTATCTAGTATGATTAGGTCGTTAGAAGGCTCTCCGACCCAAATGGGATGTAAGTCCTTTTGTTTGGAGTGTTTCCATCTTTGTAGCTGAACCTCACTTTATCCTCTTTTTCAATGGTATCGTTGGCACTTTGGCAGGTATATGTCCCTCCTCTCGGAGCTCTACCTAACAGTCATAGGATAGAGTTTTGTTCCTTTGATCTTAGGGCTACCAAAGTCCTCACGAACGACGCAATTCACGGATTGCTGACCAGGGATCTCTAGACGTGTTGTGTCGACTAGCTTCACTATCAGGTAGACTTAGGGGCCTAAAGGCTTTGGATGACGAGTCTGTGATACCCTGACCCCACTACCTCTACCTTATAAGAATTACTCCTCCCTTTCTTTGACTACCCCTGTTGAGCTCTGTCACTTCTTCTGTCTTCATTAACATCTTCTTAATGGATTGATTGCCAATGAGTTGTTTACCATTTGAGATGCGACTATTTGTCTTCAATCCTTATGGCCCGAATGTGCTTTAACGCATCAAGATTCCCCCATCATGATGATTCGGCTATTTCGTAGGCTTTGTATGTCGATGAGTCTGTTACCCATGTAGGGACCGCAAGAGACCCACTCACCTCCCTGTGGTTTACTGGGAGCTTTGAAAGCATCAGAGCATTCTTCTGCGAGATAACCATCCTTTACTATCGTTGTGCTAGTTGTCACTTCTAATTTAAGCAAAACCCCTTTGGATCAAGATTATTCTTGGAAAACCCTCAAGATGTAACTAATCAAGTAGGATACGTCCTATTGAGACCACTCTAAACTTCAAAATAGGCAAACTCACTTGAATATCTAGTTGTGGATAGTCTATGTAGGTATTATTTCATGGATATCGGTCCAAGGTGCCTCCTCTCAATTTTGTTTGGGCGGACATACTTGACCTATCATTGTGAGGTTTATCATACGTAGGCTCTCAACATTCTTTCTCTTGTTTTTTGTTTGTCCATTTTTTTCGATTTTTTTTCTCTTCTGATTATTCACATGATATGAAAGAGAGACTTATTCTAAAAAGAGAAGTATAAAATGATGGACAAACTAGCGACTTCTTTAAACAAAAGAGAAAGAAAGGAATGCAAACACAAATTTTATCTAAAAGTTGACATATCAAAATACTTTATTTATGACACATTTTTGAGGTGATTTTGATACAGTAGTTAATATAATCATATGAATGAGATAAAATCTCTTTTCAAAGAGGTTGATATATCAAGGAATTTTGAAGTCAGATTTGATGAAAATAATGTTGTTAATGTTGAAGGCAAGGGGAGTATTGTTATTAAAACAAATGGCGATAAAGTAAAGTTCTTACATGATATTCTTTATGTTCCAAAGCTTGTACACAAATTACAAAGTGTTGGGTAATTGATTGAGAGTGAGTACAAAGTTCAATTTGATAAAAAATTATTGCATCATTGAAGACAAGAACAATCGGCAACAAATTGCAAAAAATCATATGACGCTAAATAAGAATTTTCCTCTTAAAATTTCTACAGTTCAAGAGAAGGGAAATCTAATGCGAAACTATGAAATTTTCATTATGGTCACTTATATATGGGAGAATTAAACTATTGCAGTAAAAGAGGATGGTTTATGGTTTTCCTACAATTTCTTGCAATGGAATTTGTGAAACTTGTGTTATGGAAAAACAATCTAGAAAGCCTTTTCCATATGAAAAATCATGGAGAGCAAAAAGTTATATGTAGTTAATTTTTTATCAATTTATGTGGTCAAATGAATACATCATCATATGAAGGAAGCAATTATTTTCTTCTATTTGTGGATGATTACAATAGAATGAACTGGGTGTATTTTTTTTACATAAAACAAAAGATTTTGAAAATTTTATGCACTTTAAGACATTGGTAAAAAATTAAAGTGATAAGTATATTAAGAGTCTACATACTGATAGAGGTTGAGAGTTTACATCAGATGAGTTTGACAAATATTGTGATAAGCATGAAATTTTCAGGCAATTAACTGCTCCCTACACGCCATAACAAAATGGAGTTGTAGAAGAAAGATCAAAACATTGTCCGAGGTGGCAAGAAATATGTTAAAGTTGAAGAATTTACCAAATGTATTTTGGGTTGAAATTGTTGCGACTGTCGCATATATTTTAAATATATCTCCAACAATGGTCGTTCGAAATATTAAATCTCATGAAGCATGGCATGTTAGAAAACATATTTAGTCATTTGAAGGTATTTGAAAGCATGACATATGTGATTAGGGATGGTTAAAACAGAAGTAATTTGAACAGCATAAGTTAATTTGTTAGTTATAGTATTCTGTCAAAGACATATAAACTATTTGATCCAAAGTTTGAGAAGATTGTTATCAGCAGAGATCTAATTTTTTATGAAAATACTGCTTAGGATTGAAGTAAATCTTCTCTTATTTCTAATAATTAAGAACTCGGTGTTGATTCATCACTTAGCCCATCACCATCAAGTCCAAGATCAATAGATTTCGATGGAAGACAAACTAAGAGATAAGATCTTTACAAGCACCATATGATTGTACATTTTCCTTATAGTTTCATAACCATCAAATTATGAAAATGATTGTGGATAGGAAGAATGAGAGAATGAAACTATTGAGAAAAATGATACTTGGAAACTTGTTGATATAACACAGGATAAAGTCCAATTGGTGTGAAATGGATTTAAAAAGCAAAACACAATGTTGAGGGAAGTGTAAGAAGACACAAAGCAAGATTTGATGCTAAGGGTTATGCACAATAATATGGTACTAATTTTTATGAAACTTTCTATTATGTTGCTAGATTTTAGACATTTAGATTATTATTTGCATTGGTTTCACAAATGAAGTGGAAAGTTTTGAAGTCGGATGTTAAATCTTTAATTTTGAATGATACTTTGGAAGAAGATGTATTTTTATATCAACCATAAGGTTTCATTATTAAAGGCAAAGAGGAGAAAGTTTACAAACTAAAAAGGAGCACTTTATGGCCCTAAACAAACAAAAATAGCATGGTTTTTGAGGCTTGATTCATACTTTCAAAAGAAAGGATTTCATATAATTGAAAGTGAACCCACTTTGTATATGTTGACTCAATGTACTGATATTCTTATTGTTTGTGTTTATATTAATGATATAGTCTACTTCAATCATCCAAAATTTTGATTGAATGTTCAGGGCTGATACGATGAAAGAATTTGATATGACTGATTTGAGTTTGGTGCACTGTTTTTTGGGCTTACAAATTATTCGAGCAGATTACGAGACTTCTATATCTAAAAAAGGGTATGCATTGGAGTTATTAAACAAGTCTATTATGCCGACTTCAAGATCTCATCAACATCCATGAATACAAATGAACAACTTTTCCAAAATGATGGTACAACCAAGACAAAAGAAAAAACATATAGTGGAATTGTGGGCGGCCTTATANGGTGTGGGAGCTTATGCTGTCTACAAGTACAGAATTCGGGTAAAGCCTTCTCTTTATACTTCTCATCTTCTAATCTATATTTTTATTATTTATTGGGGGTGTAATTGAGCCAAACCGACTCGTGTGCTAGCTCGGGCTTAACTTGAAAAATGCCTCTTGAATTGAGCTCGATAAGCTCACAAGTCAAGCCAAAGCTAGCCCAGACTTAAAGCAAACTCGTTTAAAAAAATATTAATATAAAATATACTTAACAATATTAAAATTCAAAAATTTATATTTAAATAATTAAAAATGCTTAAAAGCAATATTTTATATTTTGTCTGAAATAATTTTTTATGATTTATTTCCTAATACTTTATCTTGTTTATTTGAATTAATATGTTTTCTTCTCTTTGGTAACTAATAATCTGGCTCAAAAGTATAAAATTAAGCTTTAGTTTGAGCCCACACTCAATTATTTTATCAAGATCAAGGATAAGCAATAGTAGCTAGAGCTTGACCAGACCCGACATGACCCATTTTCACCCCTAATATTTATAACATCAAATATTCAACCATAAATTGATATACGTGCACTCCAACCCAGATCTAATTTTTCAATATTCGTCGCATCTTCAGGGCTACATGGACTCGGAGATTCGAGCAATCATGGCTCAGTACATGCCACTGGAAAACCAACCTGAAGGTCTCAATCATGTCTCTCATGCCAACATTTAGAGATGAGTTGGTGAACTCAGAATACAATAGGGAAGACTTTCTGCAACATTTTCACCAAAAGTTGTTCTGTGACTAGTTTACGCCTCGAAAGATTCTGCAGCTTCTAATGTAAAGTGGATTTATGCACAACTATTACTTCACTGTAGATTAATTATGATGTAGATTTTTAATATGGCTTTATTTTTTAGGGCATCAAATGAATAATTACAGAAACGAGCTATCTTTCACACAATTGTTTTCTGTCAATTTATTTGGGCTTTTGGCTGTTGCATTTTAAGAATTTTTACTGTACCTAAGCTCTAATGATTTGATCTGTGGGAAGTCATGTATGATGTATTTGAGTTAAATCTTTTTATGTAATTCTATTTTATGTATAGTTGTCAGATTTTCTGTTGGCAAAATTTTCATGTACTTTTGGAAATTTTGGTGATAAGAACAAACATTTGGCAGCAGACCCACTGTCATACACATTTTGTTTGGATGAGTTAATGGATGGCTGTGATCGGAGAGCGTACGTAACTTTGCATATGCTCTCCGTATGTAATAATTCCTCCATTGTATGGAACTTATCCAATATGATTACATGCAGCGACTCAAACACTTGGTTTTTTTACATTAACAAAACTCAATTCTTTGATATCACATTAAAAAAATACCAGTAGTTTCAACCGTAAAAAGGGAAGGAAATTTTTCACAACGGCCTCCGGATTCTTATTTATTAACATATTAACCAACTAAATTTTAATTTTTACCTAAAGCCCACCAAACCTATGCAAAAACAACATAGGAAACGAGTGGCATGTAGATAAAAATTGAAGTTTTAGTGGTTGATATGTTAATGCATAGAAATTGGTTATGTAAAGACCCTAAAAATGATATACAACAACTTCAAATGCATAGGTAGGAGAATTGTGAAAGAAGGAATTGAGTTCTATCATGCAAATCTGACAATATATAATTTTAGTATGAGTGGGATGTGTAGCACATTTGACATTTAGATAAATTAAACATACCAAAAGAAAATTGAAGTCAGCATCAATGAATTCTAATGAGGCATAAACCTTGGATGATAAGCTCATGTGCTTGGTCTTACTTCACAGTCAACAAACAAAAGAAAACTTTCATATCCAAGCTTAGCTCAGATGCAACTCATTTCTTTTTGGGCGATTGAAGATCGTGCTAAGCGACATAAGAAGACATGACATAACAAAATAAGAGTTGAACTTTTGTATTTTTAATGATGGCTATCACAAAATGTTTTTAGATTAAATTTATATCAACGCGAAAAGTTAAAGTCCAACACAATTTTATCGATTTGAGTTACCACATTGAATAATATCTAGTAATGCTTCAGCATTCAAAAGAAAGATAAATAAATTTATTGAAAGCATGGTATATATTAAATTTACTCTAGCATATAGTACTCGAGAGCTAACATATGGGATGAATCCTTCAGTAAGATATCAATTCAATTTTTAAGGAAACTTTAATCTTCACTAAATCATATCTAATAATGATTCAGCCTTCAAAAACAGTAAGGTGAATAAATTTAATGAAAATCTAGTATATATTAAATATATTCTACATATAACATTCAAGAGCTAATCTATAAAATGCTGCCTTTAGTATGATTTTAGTTTAATTTTTAAGGAGATTATGGATTAAAATAAGCATTCATGGCACTAGAAGTTTGATAAAGTAAATGTATAAGATATGGACTTCATAGAAGTGAAGCCAGTTTGAAAAGAGAGTAAAGCAATAGAAGCTTTGCTTCCAGGCACAAGCAAGCAAAAGGTATACAACATTTATTTATGAGAACAGACATGCCAAAGTTTTCATTTGTAACACTGGTCTAATGCTATGCCAAATAGCATCCAACGCACTAAGCCTATCAATTCTATAGCTACCAAATTGGAAAACAGTATAAGTACATATCATGAATAATAAGCCTAGATCTCCCTGGCTCATGCTTATAACAGAAAAAGTTGATGCACAAGATCATTATTAACAGTTACAAATCAACAAAAATACTTTTGTTTAGGTTAATATCAATATAGGAGAAGCCAATATTAGTGTTTGGTATTTGCGTATGAATTTTCCGACGCAAATATCAGCGTCGGATTTGCGGTGTTAGGCGAAGAATAATAAACTGTATAAATGCGTTAGATTTTGTGTTCAATTTGGGTCCGAAAAATCAATGAAAAAATTACTCTAAAAAAAGAGAAACTTTGTTTAGAATAGCGACAGTTTTTGCGTTGTATTTGTGTCATACTAAGCTATGCAAAATCTTTACTTGTCAGCATCGAACTAAGTGAGACACAAATCCGATGAAAATTTGACGCAAATGACCTATGTTTCTTATCCTGTGTGTCTAAATTTTATTTCTTTCCTCTTTGTGTTCTGTTGTCTTCCCGTCTACTTGAATCCCTCCCTCTCCCCTTACCCTCTCCCTGACAACTTAGCTCAAAACCATGCATATCACAATACAGTCGCCATTTGATCTTAGCTAGCTTAGTTGGGAAGTTAACGCGGTACTCGGCTTATAGAGACCACCGAAACTCCCGTAGTTATTATCTTTCCACTTCATTCCAATCAGCAAACATTTAAGAAGGTAATTCCATTTGCGCCTTTAAATCTTTGTCATTTATATTTTTTTTAGCTATGGTAATGTTGTATGGATGTAAAAGTTGAAGTTTAGGTGTTAGGCATGTGTTATGTACGTAAAAGTTGAAGTTTAGGTTCTAGGATTGTTTATACATGAGGCTTGAGTGGTATGTATGAATATCTTCATAAAAAATGAAGCTTAGGTGTTAGCTATGTATATACATAAGTATTGAGTGGTATGTATGAAATCTTTATAAAAGTTGAAGCTTAGGGGAAGTCCGACCACCTTTCCTATTTTTTTCTGAGATAAGTCACTAACCCATCGGCACTGACCTCTTTTATATATTTTGGAGTGCTTTTACTTTCTGTTATGTGTTTCGCTTCTTTTTCGTTTATATAGGATGTCACAAAAGTTATACTTTAGGCTCTTCTAAGGACCTTAAATTATAAATTTTTTATATAAAAATATCAATAAGAGATTCAAGACTAATTATTACTTAAGATTAAAAGATTCATGATTTTTAGAACCTACTTTTACTTTTCTGCATGGCCTTTGGACCAATTTTAAAATGGGTTACATAACATGGATATCACCTAATTCATTATAATAGGGCTTCCATAATATTTAAGAACTGCTATAGATAATTACATCATTTGCATGTCCCGAGGAAAAGCCCCCATGCTTCTCCAACTCGAATGGCCTAGCATAGATTTCTACTTAGGTGGTTATCTAGTATGATTAGGTCGTTAGAAGGCTCTCCGACCCAAATAGGGTGTAAGTCATTTTGTTTGGAGTGTTTCCAGCTTTGTAGCTGAACCTCACTTTCTCCTCTTTTTCAATGGTATCGTTGGCACTTTGGCAGGAATATGTCCCTCCTCTAGGAGCTCTACCTAACAGCCATAGGATAGAGTTTTGTTCTTTTGATCTTAGGGCTACCGAGGTCCTCGCGAACGACGCAATTCACGGATTGCTGACCAGGAATCTCTAGATGTGTTGTGTCGACTAGCTTCACTATCAGGTAGACTTAAGGGCCTAAAGGCTTTGGATGACGAGTCTGTGATACTCTGACCCCACTACCCCTACCTTATAAGAATTATTCCTCCCTTTCTTTGACTACCCCTATTGAGCTCTGTCACTTCTTCTGCCTTCATTCATCTTCTTAACGGGTTGATTGCCAATGAACTGTTTACCATTTGAGATACGACTATTTGTCTTCAATCCTTATGGCCCGAATGTGCTTTAACGCATCGGGATTCCCCCATCATGATGATTCGGCTATTTCATAGGCTTTGTATGTCGATGAGTCTGTTACCCATGTAGGGACCGCAAGAGACCCACTCACCTCCCTGTGGTTTACTGGGAGCTTTGAAAGCATCAAAGCATTCTTCTGCGAGATAACCATCCTTTAATATCGTTGTGCTAGTTGTCACTTCTAATTTAAGCAAAACCCCTTTGGGTCAAGATTATTCTTGGAAAACCCTCAAGATGTAACTAATCAAGTGGGATACGTCCTATTGAGACCACTCTAAACATCAAAATAGGCAAACTCACTTGAATATCTAGTTGTGGATAGTCTACGTAGGTATTCTTTCATGGATATCGGTCTAAGGTGCCTCCTCCCAATTTTGTTTGGGCGGACATACTTGACCTATCATTGCGAGGTTTATCATACGTAGGTTCTCAACATTCTTTCTCTTATTTTTTGTTTGTCCATTTTTTTCGATTTTTCTTTTCTTCTGATCATTCACATGATATGAAAGAGAGACTTATTCTAAAAAGAGAAGTGTAAAATGATGGACAAACTAACGACTTTTTTAAACAAAAGAGAAAGAAAGGAATGAAAACACAAATTTTATCAAAAAGTTGCCATATCAAAATCCTTTATTTATGACACATTTTCTAGATGATTCTGATATAGTAGTTCATATAATCATACGACTGAGATAAAATCTCTTTTCAAAGAGATTGATATATCAAAGAATTTTGAAGTCAGATTTGATGAACATAATGTTGTTAATGTTGAAAGCAAGGGGAGTATTGTTATTAAAACAAGTGGCGATAAAGTAAAGTTCTTACATGATATTTTTTATGTTCCAAAGCTTGTACACAATTTACTAAGTATTGGGTAATTGATTGAGAGTGAGTACAAAGTTCAATTTGATAAAAAATTATTGTATCATTGAAGACAAGAAAAATCGGCAACAAATTGCAAAAAATCATATGACGCTAAGCAAGATTTTTCCTCTTAAAATCTCTACAGTTCAAGAGAAGGCTTTGATGGTTAAAAGGAAATCTAATGCGAAACTATGAAATTTTCATTATGGTCACTTATATATGGGAGAATTTAAACTATTGCAGTAAAAGAGGATGGTTTATGGTTTTCCTACAATTTAGTGCAATGGAATTTGTGAAACTTGTGTTATGGAAAAATAATCTAGAAAGCCTTTTCCATATGAAAAATCATGGAGAGCAAAAAGTTGTTTGTAGTTAATTTTCTATCAATTTATGTGATCAAATGAATACAACATCATATGGAGGAAGCAGTTATTTTATTCTATTTGTGGATGATTACAATAGAATGGACTGGGTGTATTTTTTTTACAAAAAGCAAAATTTTTTGAAAATTTTATACACTTTAATGCATTGGTATAAAATTAAAGTGATAAGTATATTAAGAGTCTACATACTAATAGAGGTTGAGAGTTTACATCAGATGAGTTTGACAAAAATTGTGATAAGCATGAAATTTTCAGGTAATTAACTGCTCCCTACACACCATAACAAAATGGAGTTGTAGAAGAAAGATTAAAACATTGTCTGAGGTGGCAAGAAATATGTTAAAGTTGAAGAATTCACCAAATGTATTTTGGGTTGAAATTGTTGCAACTGTCGTATATATTTTAAATATATCTCCAACAATGGTTGTTCAAAATATTAAATCTCATGAAGCATGGCATGTTAGAAAACATGTTTAGTCATTTGAAGGTATTTGAAAGCATGACATATGTGATTAGGGATGGTTAAAACAGAAGTAAATTGAACAACATAAGTGAATTTGTTAGTTATAGTATTTTGTCAAAGACATATAGACTATTTGATCCAAAGTTTGAGAAGATTGTTATCAGCAGAGATTTAATTTTTTATGAAAATACTGCTTAGGATTGAAGTAAATCTTCTCTTACTTCTAATAATTAAGAAATCGGTGTTGATTCATCACTTAACCTATCACCATCAAGTCCAAGATCAATAGATTTCGATGGAAGACAAACTAAGAGATAAGATCTTTACAAGCACCATATGATTGTACATTTTCCTTATAGTTTCATAACCATCAAATTATGAAAATGATTGTGGATAGGAAGAATCAGAGAATGAAACTATTGAGAAAAATGATACTTGGAAACATGTTGATATAACACAGGGAAAAGTCCAATTGTTGTGAAATGGATTTAAAAAGTGAAACACAATGTTGAGGGAAATGTAAAAAGACACAAAGCAAGATTTGATGCCAAGGGTTCTGCACAATAATATGTTACTAATTTTTATGAAGCTTTCTATTATGTTGCTAGATTTTAGAAGTTTAGATTATTTTTGCATTGGTTTCACAAATGAAGTGGAAAGTTTTGAAGTTGGATGTTAAATCTTTAATTTTGAATGATACTTTGGAAAAAGATGTATTTTTATATCAACCATAAGGTTTCATTATTAAAGGCAAAGATGAGAAAGTTTACAAACTAAAAAGGAGCACTTTATGGCCGTAAACAAACAAAAAGAGCATGGTTTTGGAGGCTTGATTCATACTTTCAAAAGAAAGGATTTCATATAATTGAAAGTGAACCCACTTTGTATGTGTTAACTCAATGTACTGATATTCTTATTTTTTGTGTTTATATTAATGATATAATCTACTTCAATCATCCAAAATTTTGATTGAAATGTTCAAGGCTGATATGATGGAAGAATTTGATATGCCTGATTTGAGTTTGGTGCACTATTTTTTGGGCTTACAAATTATTCAAGCAGATTATGAGACTTTTATATCTAAAAAAGGGTATGCATTAGAGTTATTAAACAAGTCTATTATGTGAACTTCAAGATCTCATCAACATCCATGAATACAAATGAACAACTTGCCCAAAATGATGGTACAACCAAGACAAAAGAAAAAAACATATAGTGGAATTGTGGGCGGTCTTATGTTCTAACTCATACCAGGCCTAATACTATGTACTTAGTCAATCTTATTTCAAGATTTATGCATAATTCTCTATGCATCATCTTAAAGCAGTCAAACACATTCTTCGCTATATTTGGAAGACAACTAAACTATGAGATTTGGTACAAACTTTTTCTAATTTTAATTTAATTAGTTTTCCTGATAGTGAATGAGCATTTTCTAAAGATGATTGAAAAAATACAAGTGAATGTATTTTTTAGCGTTGAATTTGGAACAGTATCTTAGAGCACAAAGAAGCAAATGAACTACTACATTATCATCTTAAAAAACGACTACATCAGCAACATGTCAAGCAATTTGGATGAGAAGATACAAAGTTATTTTATGATAATAAATCTACAATATCTATGACAAAAATATCCAATATTTCATGGTAGTTCAAAACACATAGAACTTCCACACCATTTTAGGCTAGAAGTTGTTGCNGAAGATACAAAGTTATTTTATGATAATAAATCTACAATATCTATGACAAAAATATCCAATATTTCATGGTAGATCAAAACACATAGAACTTCCACACCATTTTAGGCTAGAAGTTGTTGTCAACACAACTATTACAATCAAAGATTGTTTCATAAAAGAACAAATTGCTTATGGATTCACAAAAGCTCTCAATTTACAAAAAGTGTAGTATTTTTGCATTAAGGGATTATGCTAGTTATTAATGTAAAATATTTTAATATTCATATTACTTTAAATATATGTGAAAGTTTGCTTTGTGAAAAGCTAAGAAAGAAAAAAGAAAATGATAATATACATAGTTTTTTTTATGTGATGTAAAACTCTCAATTTGACTCTTTGCTTTCCAACTATAGAGTGAGAGGATCCTACAACGAAGACGAAGATGGAGAAAGGGAGGATGGAAGGAAAATTAGGGTTTCAGCGGGCAAATATTGCCCGAACGCCTCCCGCATCGGCTTCCGGCGGCAGGATGATCTTGGAGAACAGTTCGTCAACCCGTGCTTCGGATCCCAAATTCGAATCACGGGAATCTTTGAATTCCTCAAACGTGGTTGGAACGTGCCCAGACATGTGCCCAGGTACTCTAACTTCTATTATTCAGCAGGATCCGCTTTGGTTTCTTTCTAGTTTTCTGAGCATGCGACATGAATATATGTTGCTTTTTCATATTATTGCTTTGCCTCAGCTATCNCGGCAGGATGATCTTGGAGAACAGTTCGTCAACCCGTGCTTCGGATCCCAAATTCGAATCACGGGAATCTTTTAATTCCTCAAACGTGGTTGGAACGTGCCCCGACATGTGCCCCGGTACTCTAACTTCCATTATTCAGCAGGATCCGATTTGGTTTTTTTCTAGTTTTCTGAGCATGCGACATGAATATATGTTGCTTTTTCATATTATTGCTTTTCGTCAGCTATGCTTACAAATGGATAGATTCTTTTTATTGTAAAGCAAAGTGAGGCTGAGAAGTCTTATAATCTAACCTAACAGTACAAATGAGCTGTCTACAGATTACTCTTACAGAACCATTAACCGCCTGAAATGAAAAAAAAAAAAAACTTGATTTCGTGGTTTCCAAAACAGACTTTATGATTTTGTTATACACTGCGTGATGTTTTGCATACATGATTCAGATTAATCCGTTATCTATAATTGTTCAGCTAAGGAAAGGGCCCAGCGTGAAAGGCTTAGAGACTTGGCAGTGTTTGAGAGGCTTAATGGAAATCCTGGAAAAACATCTTCAAGCCTTGCCATAAAAAAGGTGGATTTCTGATTGTTGTGAATTTCTGATTGAGCGTCAATTTTTTTATTCATTAAGCACAGAAATTTCTGTCAGTCTGAGCAACTCAAATTCAGAGTGTTTTTTTTCAGTTTAAATCTCCAGAACTGTATCTCTTTATGCTTCAGAGGCTTACTTGTTTACTTATGAATGAGCTCTGGTGTAAATCAAGAGTTCATCATGTGAAAAGTAAAAACTCACTCTATATTGAATCAGAAAAGACTTGACATTCCACAAGATTCTGCCACTTGAATCTATTTTATCAAATATTCCGTTTATCTTGCTATCCTTGCCTCCTTATAGAGTGCACATCATGCCCAATTTATTCTATCAGTCTTTGTTATGAACCTAGAATATCTAGATTCCTCTCATCTCAGATAAGAGTGAATTTCCATTCTTCACCACGGGCATTTATGTTGGCAGTGAAAGCCTGGTTATGCTTTTTAACGGTACGATGCATTTTTCCCATAAAGTTCATTGTAAAAGGTAGAAATTCACTTAATATTTTAGTGAATAAAAAAAATGAGTTTCCAAGCAAGGAGGCGAAGATTCAAGTATATCAGGCTTCAAGTTAGAAATTTTTAATGATGTCCCTTGGTGTTCCTCTCTTTTTGCGATGGATCATTTGCCACTTGTTGGCCTAATGAAGTTATTTTATTTTTGGTTCTATTTTCATCTAATAGTATTATGTGATTGCTTGGTGTTGTACTCTTTTCAGTGATTGGTGATAAAATTTATATTCCTTTTAAAAGCTGACATCTTTTCTAATAAACATTTAATCCATGCATCATAATCATTAACTTGTAACTCCTTTAAGTGCCCGTGATATTAACTTATTGTCCTATTCCATATTACTTTCAAGGACTTTGTTCGTCTTAACTGCCCACTTCTAAATTTAAATTCATTTCATTTGTTTGAATAGCATATAATGAATTAGTATCTGTTTCATAGATATTTGCATGGGTTTTATAGTTAATGGCTAATATAAATTATTTCTTAACCTTCCGTTGGCTTCACTAAAATGGTAAAAGTAGGTGCAAACTCTGATATAACTTGCTATTTCATTCCCTTGCTCTACATGCTACTGTCCTTCTTCGTGCTTACCTAAAAAAAGAGAGAACACTCAAATGAGGGCATAAGAAAAAGCTGCTTCATATAAGGCATATTTGATATTTGTGGCATTTACATTCGCAGCACACAATTCTTATGTATTTGCATATCTCACACCTAAACTTTCATATCCCTGTTGTTCTATCGAGTTTTGAATATACTTGATGTATTTATGATAGATACTATAGGTATTTTGTCATCATCATCTCTAGTAATTTCTGTCAGTAGCTCTTCATATCATCCTGTACTTTCTGACCCTTCAGGCTGCACTAGTTTTGCAGGACTTTGTCAAGCAATGAAGTTCATTCATCAGATCTAAGACCTCCTTTAGTATTGCGGAACACACTAAAATATCTTCTCAACTTGTTGGATTCATTAGAGTATCCATTTGAAGTTGTGCATGATTTCGTATTTGATAGGACGAGGTCTATTCGGCAAGATTTGAGCATGCAAAACATCATCAATGAAGATGCGATTGAAATGTACGAGGACATGGTATTATTTTTTTCTCGGAAGATTTACGTACACACCTCTCAATTCTTATGTCTTTACATATCTAACACCTAAACTTCAATTTTGAAATACATGCTACCTTACCTATGCATGAAAAGGTGTATTTCACTTTTTTAAAGTTAAAATGATGGTATTTCTTATGTGATATGGATGATATGGGTGGCATAAATGTGGGTGTTAGATTTGTAAATGCGTAGGCATCATGTGGTATGCATGTAAATGCCTCTTTTTACTTTTGCATGTTTCCTCATACATGCTTGTAAACTTACGTGGTTCATAGCTGTAACTGGATATAAAGAAATGCTTTATGGACTAAAACGTCGTGTGTCAATGCATGGTTGCCAAAAAATAATATGTGGCCCACCCAAATTTTTATCATTATCATATTTGAGAACTGAACTTTCTGGCTCAGTCTAGTATTCTTCAATATTTTAGCTTTTTCAGTGCTATCAAACTTTGTTTAATCCTAATTGTGAATTTTTTACTTATCATGCTACGTGTTAAGTTTCAGTTGTTATTGCGTCATGTTTTTTATCATTAAAAATGTCTTATATAAGGTTAAAAGGTACATTCACACTGCCCATAAAAAGAGGGTCAATATATTTATTTATTTTGGTCCCAGCCATAGAAGAGTTTGAAATTTGTGGAAAGTGAAACCATATCGCCCTGAACTCGACTTTGCTTGATATATGATAAGGTTACATTATTAGAATTTTGATTTGTTTTGAGAATGAAACTAGGAAACTATTCAAATTGAATAATGTTAGAATAGAACCATGGTGAATCTTATTGATGTAAATAGTGGTATAAATACCCATTACAGGATCTATTAGTAAGGAAAAAAATAAAAACATGATACAGTAGAAAAGGAAAAAAATTATAAAGAATTCAAGCTAATAACTCAGAATAAATAGAAATTAATAATGACTAAAACTAACAATCAATAAATGTTTTAAAACTTCCCCTTAAGTTAAATCATAGATGTCAGTCATGTTTAACTTGTATTTGAAATCTTCGAATAGTGGCCGAGGAATGTTCTTTGTGAGAATATCTGTCAACTGACCACTAGATAACGCAGTAGCAATATAATAAGATATTCAGTGGACTGAGATAAACTGCAACTATTGGGTGGAGTTTTTCTTTTGTGTGTTTTTCTCTTGGAAGAAGTAGAGCCCTTCAACCCGCTTAGCAATTTCAATCATCCTCCCTAGACAACGATCCTGAAAGACATATCTAATTTTTAAATTTTGGGATTTAAATTAGAGAAGACCTGATTGTTAGATAAACTCAATCTCAAGACGGTTAAAGGGTTACGGAAGATTTAAATTTTTTAGGGAATTCTATTGATAAGATAAATGACGATAAGAATGTTATCGTTCTAGAAATGTTTTGGGACATTAGAATGAAACATAATGGAACGAGTAACATCAAAGAAATATTGGTCTTTTCTCTCGACTGTCCTATTTTGTTGAGAAGTGTCAGTATATGAGTTATGATGGAGGATGCCCTTACTTAATAAGAATTCTCTTAATATAGGGTTAAAAAATTCACGACCATTTTGAGTCTGAAGAGCTTGATTAAGAGTTTTGAATTGGGTCAAAATGAAGGTGTGGAAGTTTCTGAAACTGATAGCAACTTCAGGTCTATCTTTTAAAATATAGACCCACGTCATCCGAGTTTGGTCATCAATCAAAGGAACCACCATTTATTGGTATATCTGAGAGTGCAAGAGGGTCTCCATAAGTCACTATGCATAAGTGAAAAATGAGCAAAAGATGTGTAATTGTGGGGTGGATAAGGAACACGATAATGTTTAGCTAACTGACGTGTTTCACATTTGAAATTAAAATGATTTTTATTAGTAAACATCAATGGATATATTTAGTTTAGATACGGGAAATTAGAATGATCCAAACTACAATGTAACAACATAATATGACATTTAATGGACTAAGATAAATTGTAACTACTGGGTCGAGTGTCCTCGTTCTCCATACTTTTCTCTTGGAAGAAGTAGAGCTTGTCAATTTGCTTAGCAGTTCCAATCATCTTCCCTGAACGACGTTCCTAAAAGACAGACATCAGAAGAAAAATANAATTGTAACTACTGGGTCGAGTGTCCTCGTTCTCCATACTTTTCTCTTGGAAGAAGTAGAGCTTGTCAATTTACTTTGCAGTTCCAATCATCTTCCCTGAACGACGTTCCTAAAAGACAGACATCAGAAGAAAAATGAGCGATACAATCAATAACATGTGTCAGCTTACTGATAGATAAATGATTACACCTTAGCAGAGATACATATAACCCAGATTCCGGAGTTAAGACCAGTTGTTAAAACAATGCACTTTACTAGCAAAGGGATTTTGGGACCCGTCAGCAATTTTAACAATATCTTTCCCTGAGAATGGATAGTATGTCAAGAAGGCTTGAGAGCGTCCAATCATGTGGCTCATGGTACCTGAATCAGTGATTCATAGAGTAGAAGGGGCAAAAGAAGTGAGTGTGATGAGATTGATGTCTCGACGAACGTGGGAGGCCGATAGGCCGAAAGAGAGCCGACTAATCCAAGTATCTTGATTAAGTGCTCCATTTGACTTATAAGAGCATTGGAGGGTTCCAAATTGTTCTGTGTAGAGGCTGTTGTACTATATTGGATTTAGAATCTGTAGCGAGACCGTTGGCAGAGAAAGCTTTCGCCGAAGGTTTGGATACAGGTTTCATGTGAAGCTTCCAACATTTATCATGAGTGTGGTTGGGTTTATGACAGTAATCACAAGTGGGGTGACGAGCTCGGGGTTGAGTGCTATTAGAGACCAAGGCGTATACTCTGACAGAAGGAGTGAAAGCACCAAGCATTCGGCTCTCTTCACGATGAATCTCAGTGAAAGCAGCACAAGTATAAAGAAGAGGATCTCAACCAAAGATACAGCCTCGGACTTTGTCAAGATTTTTGTTGAGGTCTGTCAGAAATTGGAACATGCAGTTCTTTCCTATAATTTTTTTGGAAGAAAGATAGGTCGGTCGGTGATTCCCAAACGTAGTCATAATACAGGTTTCATTCCATTCATGATGCAACTAGCTCAATCATTGTTTTGCCTCATGGATTTTCTTAGATACCTCATAGAATTGGTTGGAATTCCCTACATCTGAGCTGATATCACATGATGTCGTCTAGAGGGCACTAAAGGGAGGAAAGAACATATATGATTGACCAATCAGAGTCTTTATGGAATTGATCAGCCACGACAGGAACATAGAACTCTCCACTTCCTAAGCTTCAT
>JXCR01126774.1:23686-35546 GCA_002079205.1 Phalaenopsis hybrid cultivar | reverse complement strand
CTAAGGAAGGAAGATTGGTTTAGCTGGGGAAGACAAGTTTTGCTGTTGAAGATGGCCGTGCTTCCCACCATGCAAAGGCCTAAAGATAAGGTGCTTGCCGTGACGAGTTTGAGTTATCTAGTGTGGCAAGTTATAATGTCCCATCAGGTGGCCCTATGGTTGAAGTTCTTTAAATTTTATAGAGGGCATATTAAAGTTGATTAGAGCAACAGTGGGCCCTATGGTTGAAGTTCTTTAAATTTTATGAGGGCATATTAAAGTTGATTAGAGTGACACCAGTCCCTATGGTTGAAGTTCTTTAAATTTTATGAGGGCATATTAAAGTTGATTAGAGCGACACCAATTAGTATGTTTGAAGTTCTTTAAATTTTATGAGGGCATATTAAAGTTGATTAGAGCGACACCGGTTTGGTGAAGTTCTTTAAATTTTATGAGGGCATATTAAAGTTGATTAGAGTGACACCGGTTAGGATCTTGGGATTCACTTAGTCTAGGATCCTACGGTTCCCTCATTCCGGCATCACTATTTTCTATTGGATTCACTTAGTCCAAACCTATTGGATTCACTTAGTTCAAATGAACTTACTAAACTCAACTTAATGAGTTCCATAATTTCCTTTAAACCGTAGGAAGCCTTGTTAGCAGCCGTAGGTTACCTCCTCCGAGGGATTCGTCGATAGAGACATCTTAATTTAGTTGAAGTTGTAGTTTTATGTGATGTTTGTGATTAAATTTTGATTTCATTTAAACCATTGGAAGCCTCGTTAGCAACCGTAGGTTACCTCCTCCGAGGGATTCCCGATCATCAAGACTGTGGGAAGCCTCGTTAGCAACCGTAGGTTACCTCCTCTGAGGGATTCTCGATCATCAGATAGAGACGTCTTAATTTAGTTGCAATTGTAGTTTTGTGTGATGTTTGTGATTAAATTTTGAGCTGTTTTATATTTAAATTTAGTTGAAGTTGTGGTTTTGTGTGATGTTTGTGATTAAATTTTAAGTTGTTTTATATTTCGAATAGTTGAAGTTGTAGTTTTGTGTGATGTTTGTGATTAAATTTTGAGTTGTTTTATATTTTTTCGTTAGCAACCGTAGGTTACCTCCTCCGAGGGATTCCTGATCATCCGATAGAGACATCTTAATTTAATGAAGTTGTAGTTTTGTGTGATGTTTGTGATTAAATTTTGAGTTGTTTTATATTTTGAATGTCGGAAGTTGTAGTTTTATGTGATGTTTGTGATTAAATTTTGAGTTGTTTTATATTTTGCATGTTCAGTTGTGGTTTTGTATGATGTTTGTGATTAAATTTTGAGTTGTTTTATATTTTGAATGTTGTAGCGTTGTAGTTTTGTGTGATGTTTGTGATTAAATTTTGAGTTGTTTTATATTTTGAATGTTGTAGAATTTTGAATGTTGTAGCGGGTATTACCTTCTCCAAGGGATTCCCGATCATCCAATAGAGACATCTTAATTTAGTTGTAGCTGTTATTTTTTGTGGGTTTGTATTAAAATTTTGAGTTGTTTTATATTTTGAATGTTGTGGCGGTGAATTTTATCTTGATTGATTTTAATTTTTGTTTTGCTTGAGTTGTTTTATATTTTGAATGTTGTGGCGGTGAATTTTATCTTGGTTGATTTTAGTTTTTGTTTTGGGTTATGGTTATGGTTAACATGCAAATTTATGTAGGTAAATGCAAGCATTAAACATGTAAGGAAAAGGCAGAAGAAAGACGGTACTATAGACTTGTAAAAGCATACCTGGCGAGTCTTCTCCTTCCACCACCTGAAACTTAAAAATGCATGTGAGGGCATTTATGAAGAGCAGAAAATGTAAGTTCAGTGGTTTTCCTAACCCTATGTCATATTTTGGTGGGTCCTTGAAAGTTTAATTAAGAATGATTTCATTGAGCGAAGAATATTAAGTTTAAAAGGCCTCTGAGGTATCCAACAAGTTAGGATGGGAAAGGCATTAAGCGAAAAATATTAAGTTTAATAGGCCTCTGAGGTATCCAACAAGCTAAGAGGGGGAAGTAGGTCCATGCCTCCCTCTCACCAACTGGTGAAAAGCCTCAAGTCCATTTAAACTTATTATATTGCTTAATGGTTCATCCTATAAACACCCTTATTACTCAGTGAGCACTGATGTCTCAATTATCCTTAAGAATAGGCTGATTATCATTTATCATTTAATTTGAAAATTATGTGGGTGAAGACCCTTAAAGAGGCAAGTTAATGTAATTTGAACACTTAGCCAAATTTTTAATCCTAATTGGGCTCAGTGGTGTTTCAAGGATGTTTGATTTAATTATGTTTATTTCTCTAATCCTTGTTTAAGCAATTTTTGATTTAGCCTAAGTCACCACTAAGCCTTTAAGGCCTAAGTGAGTGTCTTAATTAGTTTTGAAAAGGGTTAAACCTTAAGTGATCATGATTTATGATTTGGATTCTATTTGAAAATCAAAATAGGGGTATTAAATAGATTAATTATTGACTTGAAAATTCATACCCCTAAGTCCAGGATCATTTAATTTTAATAAACTTCCAAATTTTAATGATTTAGAAATTTATTAACTTATCTTTTTAATGAGGAAAGTAAAATTGGTTTCTACCAATTAACCCCTTGTGTTTCAAGCATCAAATAAATTGATTAAGATCAGAGGTTACCCATTCCCCTGCTTGACTTAAGCCTAAATGTTAATTAAGGCTAAATTTCCAAAATTACAAATTTGCCCCTAAGGTTTTAATACCTCATAATTTGTCAAATTCAATTCAAATGACTTTGAAACTTTTGTCCTACCTAATTCATCGGTCAATTAAGACATCAGAGGAGAAAATGTGATTCTTCAAAATTTAATTTATATAATTATTTTCATGCAAAAATAGGATGTTTGAAAGAAAATTCCTAACTTGACCAAGGTAAATTCTAATCCCTTGAAATTTTTATTGGAAGTAGACCTAAACCAGAAAAGCCTTTGGACAAAATTTCATGATTTTTTGAATTCTCTGAGATTTACAAGAATTATTTTAAATTCTAGGTTATTTAATAAAAAATAAAATATTTTAAATGATGAAAATTAAGTTCTGTATTTTTGAAAAATCTCTCTGAGGTCAGAGAACTCAGAGGAGCAAATTATATATATATTTTTTATTTTTCCTTGATTTATTGGAATTATTTTTGTGAAATCTCATTTTTAGCCTTTTAAAAATTATTCTTAAGCTTTGAAATTCAATGTCTTTATTTAGAAAATTAGGAAAAATATTATAATTATTCCTAAGTGATTAGGAATCAATTTAGAACATTTCCATGAGTTTTATTACTTTTTTTATTTTTATGAATTTTTAATTATTTAAATATTTAAAATAGGCCAAAAATCTAATTTTTATTTTAAATATCATTTTATTTTTATAAAATATCCTTGATCGCAGAGAATCAAAAAACTAAGTTTCATAATTTTTTGAGTTATATTTTAATTTTTAAAAATCATTTAAATGCCAAGAGTGGTATTTATCTTTAAAAATCAATTTATGTTGTCAAATGAACTCAAAATATTTTGAAATTTTATGATGAGTTCTTTGGATCATAAACCACAGCCGAGATCAAAAATCAAGTCATTTAAATGTTAATATTTTATAAAATTATTTTAGTGATTTAGTGTTTGCATTTAAGTGCATTTTAAATGACTTGACCCATGAAATTATTTTCAAAGGTTTCTCTAGTCATGATGGACCTTCCAAAATTTTCTTCAGATTTTTTAATCAATATGCTAGTTTCCATGATTATTTTAAAGAAATAATGTGGAATAACTTCAAAAATATGGATCCCTGTATAGGATATTTACCTTGACAGAGGTTGCAACATGCCAAAGTTTCAAGCCAACTTGATGTATCAATATGCATGGAGAATCAAAAGATTCAAAACAGTGTTTAATTAATTAAAAATAAAAAATGCATAACATGGTCTTGAAATTTATTCCACATTATTCTCCTCTGTTCACTGAGCAAGAGGGTATTTTTATTTTATTTTTGTGATTTTTTTACACAAAGTTATGAATTTTCTAAGTTAAGGGTATTTAAATAAATAAGAAACAGGCTCTATTTACCTATTTAAACCGTGTGTGCCACCTCAACCTACGACGGCTCCGAACGCATGCGTGGCGCGTCTGATTGGACGCCGCCGTCCACGTAGCTTGCTGACTCAGCCCGCTGTTTATGTCCCGAAGCGCTGTCCGGCTCGATCTCCCCCGTCCATTTTATACACGCTTGATCAAATGGCTCCCCGTCATCATCCCCGATAGAATGATCCCGTGCTAGTCCACACTAAAACCTTAAGATCTCAACCATAGACTCAACCAAATCACTTCGAGTTTGATCCTATGGACTCGTCTAAGTGAGACGAACACATCCATACTGCTAAGGTACCATGAAATCAAGCTTAAGCTCAACCAAATCACTTCGGGTTTGATCCTATGGACTCGTCTAAGTGAGACGAACACATCCATGCGGTTAATGTACCATGAAATCAAGCCTAAGAAAATGGGGAATCAAAATGAGCTCGGGAGGAGGAGGAGTTTTATACCTTTGCTCTGAGAAGGGAGGCTTCGATCAGAGGTGCTTGGCATGTTCAGGAAGTTTTATACCTTTGCTCTAAGAAGGGAGGCTTCAATCAGAGGTGCTCGACACGTTTGTTGGGGTCCAAGGAGGCTAGGGATTGAGTCCTTGGTCTTTGTGTGAAGCCTAGGATGATTCGACCAAGCTCAATTTCAGGTGTTGGTCTAGAGCTATGGTGGAGGCTATTTCAGAGGGTAGTTTGATGGGGCTTTGTCTTCTCTTCCTTTTGTGAAGGTGTTGGCACAAGAAATTGAAGTTTGGTGGAGTGTGGAGGTGAATTGGGTTCTGTCCCGATTTCCTGCAAGGTTTCAAGCTCAAAATTGAGATCAGACAGTGGGAATTAGTGAGGGAAAATGATCGGAATGCACTGAGGGGATCTTAGGGAAGCTCTGTATGGAGTTTGGAGAGGCCTCTCTAGTGGTTGGAATGCACTGAGGGGATCTTAGAGAAGCTCTGTGTGAAGTTTGGAGAGGCCTCTCTAAGAAATTTTTGCACACCTCCCATGGCCGTGGGAGGTGAGTTTTTATAAAAATGGCCATGGGGTGGCTCTCAGTTTTGGGCAAAGGAACTCTTCAATTTGATTTGGATGAGCTGGCCTCTAGGTTTGATTTGCGTGAGGTGCCATGGGAGTGGCTCTCAGTTTTGGGCTTTTCCAACCACTAGGCTGGCCGGCCGGCCAGGGGAAGGTACCTAGGAGCTCAGGGAACCCAGAGGAGTCCATCACCAAAATTTAATGCAAATGTGCTTTGATTTGGCAAAGATATCTTAAGCATGTGCATTTTTGGAAATAAGATCCCTTAATTTGGGAGACCTTTGGTCCATGGCTTGATTTAGGTGGTTTCATGGTGTTTGTACAGGTCACTAAGCCCAACTAATGACTGTGGTGGAGTTAATTTGGTGGCTTTAGGGTGGTTAGGTCACATTTAGTGCATGGGTCCAAGTGGGTGAAAATGACCAAAACTTGGGTTTGGGCTAGGTTAGTTATGTCAATTGGCCCAAATAATTGTTGCATTTGGTGTAGATTATCATAAGGAACAACTTTGGTGAAGGATGGAAGTGGTTTTGAGTTCAATTGAAGGGTCAATTTGAGGGAATTTTGAACTTTAATCAATTTGGTCATGTTGGGCTAGGCTTGGGTCTAGCTTGGGTTAGCCTTGGGCTAAGTTCAAATTGATTGCTTTAAATGGTCAATAGGGACCTCATGAAGAGTTTTCAATATGAATTTGATGCCAATTTGGAGGTTAAGGCAATCAATTGGGTGAAATTTGGGGACTTAGCCAATTTGGGGCTAAATTTGGGAATTTTGGATTTAGGCCAAAGCCTTGACAGAGGTTGCAACATGCCAAAGTTTCAAGCCAAAATGATGTATCAATATGCATAGAGAATCAAATGATTCAAAACAGTGTTTAATTAATTAAACATAAAATATGCATAACATGGACTTGAAATTTATTTCGGAAGAGATGTCAGTGGGCCTTTGAGGACTTTAAACAATATTTAATCACACCTCCTGTCTTGGCAGCCCCTATCCCAGGGAAACCTCTGATACTTTATACCGCGGCTTTGGATGACTCTCTCGGAGCCCTCTTATCCCAAGTCAATGATGTGGGTAAAGAAAATGCACTCTACTACTTGAGTCGCCAGCTAATACCAACGGAGATAAGGTATCCACCTATTGAGAAACATTGTCTGACGTTAATTTTCACCGCCCAAAAGCTTAGACATTAAATGCTTTCTCATAAGATTACCCTAAGTTCAAAAGTTAATCCATTGCAATATCTGATGACCCGACCAACACTCTCCGGACGTTTAGAAAGATGGTCGATGATCTTATTGCAATTTGATATAACTTTTGTTCCCCTCTGTGCTATCAAGGGACATATACTAGCACACTTTCTCGCGGCAACCCACTGCCAGCTGGGTCCTCTCTCAACGACGAGTTACCAGACGAGCAAATACTACAAATGGAATTTTTTGGTGTGTAGCGCTGTGAAATGTACTTTGATGGTGCTTCGTCAGCCAAGAAAGATAAAGAATCAGGCACAATTATACCAGACAAAGCACGAATCAGTTTGATCTTTATTACTCCAGATAAGGGTATGTTGAGGTTCTCATACCACCTGACAGAGCCGTGCACCAACAATGAAGTAGAATACCAAGCTTTAATAACCGGATTGGAATTAGCAATCTCAATGGATATAAAAAACATTGTCATCTATGGTGACTCTCAACTTGTCATCCAGCAAGTCACAGGACAATACAAAATTCTGAAACCAAGATTAACAGAGTACCATCAGTACACAATGAAGCTTCTGTAGCAGATTCCTGAGGTGACTTTCTACCGGATTCCTTGGGGAGATAATGCCCATGCCGACGCTCTAGCAAAACTTGCTAAGGAAATGGCATGTCCCCCGGAGGATTCCATCGAAGTAACGGTGCAAGGAAAACGAGTCCTGTCTTGAAACGACTTCGAAACTCTACACAAGCTTGGAAAAGAAGAAATAATAAATGCAGTTGCGGACATCAACGAAGATTTGTGCAAGCCATTAATAAAATATTTGCATACTGGAAAGCTACCAGAAGACAAGTCTGAGGTGTACCACATCACAAGAAGGGCTATGTTTTATGCCTTGGTGGGAAATGTTCTCTACAGAAGATCGTTCGATTAAATGTGGCTATGGTGTTTGAGCAGAGGCGAGGCACAAAATATTATCAAAGAGGTACATGCTAGATTGTGTGGCGCTCACCAGTCAGGGCTGAAAATGAAAATGAAAATCGAAATACTCTGGTGTCTGATTGCATGGATACAGCCAGAAGATGTCACCAATGCCAAGTGCATGGGGTGGTCTTAAACCAACCTCCGAATGTGCTACACATAACTGTTGCCTCGTGGCCATTCGATTGTTGGGGCACGGACATACTAGGTCCAATAGACCCTCCATCTTCTAAGGGACACAGGTTTATACCTGTCGCTACAAATTACTTCTCCAAATGGGCAGAGGCAGTACCGTTATGTGAGGTTACGGAACTACACGTCCTTCATTTTTTCAAAAGCTCAATCGTCTGCTATTTCGGAGTACTGCGAAGAATAATCTCTGACAATGGGATAGCTTTCAAAAGTACAAAGATCAACAATTTCGTCAAAAGACATATTATAGATTGGAGATACTCTACAATTTACTATCACAGAGCAAATGGTCTGGCCGAAGCTTTCAACAAGATACTGGTATAGATTTTGAAGAAAACACTGGATGAAAACAAAAAGGATTGACACAACAAACTATTAGAAGCCTTATGGGCCTACCAGATAACTTTCAGGACTCCCAGTCGGTGTACACCCTATATGCTCGTGTATGGGACTGAGGTCGTGCGATCGCTAAAAATCCAGACACCATTTCTTAGAGTCGTCGTTGCCAACCAACTCATAAAGGAAGAAAGTGCAAGACTCAGACTTGAAGAACTGGAGAGTCTCGAGGGAAAACGACTAGAAGCCCAACTACATTTGGAGCTCTACTAGGTGAAGATGGTACAAGCCCATGACAAATTGGTCTGCCCAAGGACATTCAAAGTTAGTGACCTCATGCTTGTGCTCAAAAGACCTATTGTTGCATGCCCCAAAATAGGTGAAGCCTACCTGTTAGTGGACTTCCGGGGTGAAAGACCCATGTTACCAATAAATGGACGATACCTGAAAACCTATTACGCAATTTGATGTCGCTCAATGCCGCTTGCCTCTGCTTTCTTTGAAACTTTGATCGTTTTAGGGTTATCTATGTGGCCAAATGTTTATGACTGGGTCCAAATTTTGTAAATAACCTCATTATAATGAAAATTTTGAGAAAATTTTTGAACTTCACACATTCTCTTTTCTACATTTGAATTTAAATACCCTACTAAATTAAACGAAACTCACACATAAAATGAATAATCCTCTTCACCAAAACAAATCTAAAATTTGCTTTAATAAATACTTTGTTCTGTTCTTGTTCGTGCCAAGCTTTGGCCCACTGACGTTTTTCCTGTCGTCTGCAGAAAAATGTCAGGACAGAGGCTGATCTTTGCCTTCCGGGACGGTTGGAACCTCACACTGAATGAAGAGATGACGCTGCAAGGAGGTGTCATAGATTTCAACGTGGATTTCAACCAGGTTAATATGGACTACAAGGGTCCTCTAATGGATGTAGTCAGCAGTAAAGAAAAGGAGGGACTGCCTTCACTGTTGAGGGTAACCACTCAAGATAATGTGTCATGCAAAGGTAAAAACGTGATAGCGGAACGAGATCTGATGGAGGGGCCCAACCGTCTGCCCTCTATGGTAGCTTATCCAGCAAGGGACCTGATAGCCGCTTGTAATGAACGATTATCGAATGCTCCACTCCGCAAGACGTAGCGCATAAATGCCAGCCCAAAGAAGCAGAGAGCCTTTCTGCGACAGGAAAATGCCAGTGAGACATGAACAGTTTTCTTACCCCCATTCCTGAGGGACATATTTACGACCCAGATCTGAGAGAAACTTCTGTCAGCCTGCCTACTATGGAGGAAGAGTCAGGATTTGTGACAGAATCAGATGTGCTCCCAGTTCCAGATATCTTATGCAAGGGTTGCCCAACATGCAATGTTGAGGTACCAACCGAGACATCGGTTACTGGTGCATTTGTAGAATGCCCAGATTGCAACGTTCTGCATTTACAGTACTTTAGTACAATGGAAGAATACACTTCAAGCACCGTCGACATTATTTCGGGTTTGGTTTGTTGGGTTGCCCGTAAGCAGCTGTCGGTCACCAGAATCGAAATCCCGTCGCCCGCTTCGGAAGGACGTTGAAGTATGAAATCAAACTGACGTCATATTTTTCATAGTTTAAAATGAAAGAGCACTATACCTCAAATCCTGTATCTATCCCGAAGGATAAACACAAGACCTGAGGATGAGGCTCGATCAAATAAACTAAGGAAAGTATGACGTCCGTTTGGTCTGCGAAAACCTTTGTATTTGCCGATAAGTTCCCCTATTTAATATAAAGGATTAAATAGGGTTTATATTAAGCTGGGTTCGGACATGCTTCCTATAAGGGCAAGCCCCTATAGTTAATTACATCTTAAATGGCCAAAGTCACTTAAGAAGACTCTCGATAAAAATCAAGAAAAATTATCTTCAAGGAATTTCAAAGGGTAGGACTCTTCAACGAAATCAGACATAGAGGTGTGAAAGGGGATTGGTTCAAATTTGGAACATTTTATTGTAGAATCCAAAGTAAGAAGAACTAGGGAATGTCATGAATCCAGAGGAGAACCTCGGTGACTTCCAAAGCCATCCTAATGTTTGGCTTTAGTTTAGAGGAGAAATATTTAGGTGCTTCATCCTGCCAATTTTATTAGTTAGGGCTTACATTCGTGTGAAATGATCACACAAATAGCCTAAAAGATGTGAGGATTTAGGTTGTGACAAACCATAACCTTGAAATCCTAAGATGAGTTAGGGCTTATATTGTATAGCAGGGCTATGCAAAGGCCTAAAAATAAGGTGAGAATTTACATTGCATAAGCAAGCAACCTCGAAGTCCTATGGCTTTGTTGTTTAAATCTAAGAAAGGAAGGTTGGTTTAGCTGGGGAAGACAAGTTTTTCTGTTGAAGATGGCCGTGCTGCCCACCATGCTAGCTCCAAGCTCTTTGCCGCGACAAGTTTGAGTTACCTAGTGTGTCAAGTTATAATGTAAAATTAGGTGGCCCTATGGTTGAAGTTCTTCAATTTTATGAGGGCCTATTAAAGTTGATTAGAGCGACACCGGTTAGGATCCTACGGTTCCCTCATTCTGGAATCACTATTTTCTATTGGATTCACTTAGTTCAAATGAACTTACTAAACCCAACTTATTGAGTTCCATAATTTCATTTAAACCATGAGAAGCCTCGTTCGCAACCGTAGGTTACCTCCTCCGAGGGATTCCCAATCATCCGATAGAGACATCTTAAATTAGTTGAAGTTGTGGTTTTGATGTGATGTTTGTGATTAAATTTTGAGTTGTTTTATATTTTGAATGTTATGGCGGTGAATTTTATATTGGTTGATTTTAGTTTATGTTTTGGGTTATGGTTATGGTTAACATGCAAGTTTGTGTAGGTAAATGCAAGCATGAAACATGTAAGGAAAAGGCAGAAGAAAGACAGTACTATAAACTATAAAAGCGTACCTAGCGAGTCTTCTCGTTCCACCACCTCAAACTTAAAATGCATGATAAGGCAGTTTATGAAGAGCGAAAATTTTGGTAAACTTAAAAAAACATGTGAGGGCATTTATGAAGAGCAGGAAAA
The DNA here is from genome assembly GCA_002079205.1 of Phalaenopsis hybrid cultivar. NCBI lineage: Eukaryota > Viridiplantae > Streptophyta > Magnoliopsida > Asparagales > Orchidaceae > Phalaenopsis > Phalaenopsis hybrid cultivar. Next base: position 24,629 of record JXCR01126774.1, on the reverse strand, counting down.
GTAAAGTTTTGGTGGTTTTCCCACCTGAAACTTAAAATGCATGTTAAGGCAGTTGATGAAGAGCAGGAAAGGTAAAATTTTGGCAATTTTCCCACTTAAAATGCATGTTAAGGCAGTTTATAAAGAGCAGGAAAGGTAAAATTTTGGTAATTTTCCTAACCCTTACGTCATATCTTGGTGAGATGAAGAGCAGAAAAGGTAAAATTTTGGTAATTTTCCTAACCCTATGTCATATCTTGGTGAGTCAAAAATGCATGTTAAGGCAGTTTATGAAGAGGAGGAAAGGTAAAATTTTGGTAATTTTCCTAAACCTATGTCATATCTTGGTGAGTCCTTAAAATTAATTAAGGATGATTTCATTGAGCGAAGAATATTAAGTTTAATAGGCTTCGAGGTATCCAACAAGTTAGGAGGGGGAAGCAGGTCCATGCCTCCCTCTCACCAACTGGTGAATAGCCTCAAGTCCATTTAAAATTATTATATTGCTTAATGGTTAATCCTGTAAATACCCTTATTACTCAGTGAGCACTGATGTCTCAACTATCCCCAAGAATAGGGTAATTATCACTTATCATTTAATTTGAAAATTATGTAATTAAATTATCATTTAATTTGAAAATTATGTGGGTGAAGACCCTTAATGTAATTTGAACACTTAGCCAAATTTTTAATCCTAATTGGGCTTAGTGGTGTTTCAATTATGTTCATTTCTCTAATCCTTCTTTAATCAATTTTTAATCTAGCCTAAGTCACCACTAAGCCCTTAAGACCTAGGTGAGTGTCTTAATTAGTTTTGAAAAGGGTTAAGCTTTAAGTGGTCATGATTCATAATTTAGATTTTATTTGAAAATCAAGATAGGGGCATTAAATTGATTAATCATTGACTTCAAAAGTTATACCCCTAAGTCCAGGATCATTTAATTTTAATAAACTTCCAAATTTT
>JXCR01126768.1:44808-67755 GCA_002079205.1 Phalaenopsis hybrid cultivar | reverse complement strand
TATATATATATATATATATATATATATATATATATATATATATATATATATATACATAAAGATTGGTCAAAGACTATTAGACAATCCTCTCGATCAACTTCATGTGCATAATAATTTCATGTTGGATTGAACTCGTGACCCCAGGGGTCTTACAAGCTTTGACAATCAAAGAGTCATGGTAGGCGGCACACACACGCACACACACACATACACATGAACACACGCACACTCACCCACTCACGTGCACCCACACCCACACCCACACACACACACACACCACATATATATAATAATCTTTTTAGGAACTTGCCTTTTAGACTCCTCTATTTTTTTTCAAATGTTGATCTAATTTATTTTCAATTTGAAATGAATGTTCAATAATTATTTGTAAAATATTATTTGTAAAATTTAATTATTTTACTACAATAAACAATTCTCTTACTATTCAAGCATATTATTGATTCTTCTGCAGTCTATATGCTCAAGGCTTTCAGATTTATCATTGCTAATGCTAGCTTTCAAGGGTGGTATGGAGACGCAATAACCTATTCTAGTTCATTTTGTCAGTTTTTTTACTAATCATAGCAAGTTGACATTGATTAGTATAATAATGAGTGAACCAAGGGACAAATGGAATGACTCGTTTCTCTTTTTTTTATTTCTTTTAAGCATGTCATCTAAGTATATCTCGTATATTTCATGACGACATTCTTCAGTGGTGTTCTTTCGATACCACTATCTAAAGATTTCATAGAGAGGTTGATGATATTCTCTAATGAGAATGGCTCTCTCATAATTCATTTAAAAATTAAAACTCATTCCAGGAGTTGGAGTTGGGGTTGGAGAACGATTTTCTCTCACCGGATGAAAATTTTGATTTATATTCATCTAAAGAGCTTCAACTAGTGCGTCTTCATAGGGTGAAGACGTATCAAGAGAATTTTCAAATGTGATTGATATTCTAGGAATAATTCTTGATCTCCTAGGATCAAATTTTACTTCAACATCGCCATTAGAGGTTTGGATTATCTAATCAATGTTTTGATTTATAATTGGCTTTGGAGCTATGGCTGATTGAATAGTCCATGACTCGAGGAAGGCTCATTTCATCTAATAATTCTATTAGTGGCAACATGGGAGGCCAAAAGGTTGGTTTCTATCAAGAAAGTTTTTTCAATTGGATGAACCGCCTTTCTAACATTCGATTTAAAATATTTAGAAATCGAAGTGAATTTTAAACACCAATATTTTGGTTTCTGATCCTGGAAGGAAACCATAACCATGTAATTATAGTTGAAGCTTGACAACTTCAAAGAGGTTGACGTTTGTCAAATATAAACTTAAATTAGGAAAGGTATTGAAATAGACTGGCCCATAGCATAGAATCATTTCAACAATACTCATGAGAGACTGAGCCCAATTTAGGCATTTGTCATCTCTCAAGCATGCAAGTAATGATGCATATAAACATTGAAGGTGAGTGGTTTGAATTCAATTTAAATGAGACCTATATAAATATATTTAAAATGTTTCATATATCTATGCAGTTCTTCTTCAATTAATAGATAGATTCTTTTTTCAGCCTTATTTATTGTGATTGTTTATTCTACAATTTAATAGAGGTTTTTCCTTTGAAAGCAAAAGTCTTATTATGTAGATAAGGGAATTATCCATTTAGGAAATGACCATCTATTTATGACTTCCTCATTTAGAGAGTATTCTGTCATTATGGCATTCTTAATTGATTGACTATGCCTTATAGAGTAAGCTCTAGTCATAATAGAAGAATTCATATTATGATTTGAAGATGAAACCATATAGAGCTCATAAAGGGCTCTAATATATGAGTTATCATAATTATATTCTACAACACAACGAAGTAATCTTATAATATATACAACAAGATTAAATCATTTCTATATTGAGTAGTACTTGTCATTTTTATACCAGAGAAGTGAGGCTTATTTAATCCTCCTTCGAACCAGTAGCCTTGCTTTCTCGGGTTTCCGGACTATGCATCAATTCAATACAAGAATTATTCAAATGGATTTTATCCCAAAGGTTACCGAGTTTAGTTAACAAAATATAGGACTTACTGCCCTTTAAGCATATAAGCGGGACTTACACCTAAATGTGATAAAAAAACTTAGCGGTTCTGGAAAAAAAGAGAAATATGTTCATACAATATAACATGACTATCGACACTATTCTTCCATAATAATATTATTACCGGTTAATAATTTATAAGAGCACTGAAGCTCTAACCTGATTATTATCATAACATTATTACTTCAGAATTTGTGTAGAATATTAATATAAAACTTTTTTCATTCTAGAAAAAATGGATCCATTAAAGTTATTGCCATAAAATGAAGCCATTGAAGTTACTCTTTCTCTTAAAGAAGTCGTATTTGCTGCACCGTNACACACACACCAACACACACAACACATATATATAATAACCTTTTTAGTAACTTGCCTTTTAGACTCCTCTAATTTTTTTCAAATGTTGATCTAATTTATTTTCAATTTGAAATAAATGTTCAATAATTTTTTGTAAAATATTATTTATAAAATTTAATTGTTTTACTACAATAAACAATTCTCTTACTGGTCGAGCATATTATTGATTCTTCTGTAGTCTATATGTTCAAGGCTTTCCGATTTATCATTACTAATGCTAGCTTTCAAGGGTGGTATGGAGACGCAATAACCTCTTCTAGTTCATTTTGTCTGTTTTTTTACTAATCATAGCAAGTTGAGATTGATTAGTATAATACTAAGTGAACCAAGGGACAAATGGAATGACTCGTTTCTCTTTTTTTATTTCTTTTAAGCATGTCTTCTAAGTATATCTCGTATATTTCATGACGACATTCTTCAGTGGTGTTCTTTCCATACCACTATCTAAAAATTTCATAGAGAGGTTGATGATATTCTCTAATGAGAATGGCTCTCTTATTACTACCTGTAGCGTAATTCATTTAAAAATTAAAACTCATTCCAGGAGTTGGAGTTGGGGTTGGAGAACGATTTTCTCTCACCGGATGAAAATTTTGATTTATATTCATCTAAAGAGCTTCAACTAGTGTGTCTTCATAGGGTGAAGACGTATCAAGAGAATTTTCAAATGTGATTGATATTCTTGGAATAATTCTTGATCTCCTAGGATCAAATTTTACTTCAACATCGCCATTAGAGGTTTGGATTATCTAATCAATGTTTTGATTTATAATTGGCTTTGGAGTTATGGCTGATTGAATAGTCCATGACTCGAGGAAGGCTCGTTTCATCTAATAATTCTATTAGTGGCAATATGGGAGGCCAAAAGGTTGGTTTCAATCAAGAAAGTTTTTTCAATTGGATGAACCGCCTTTCTAACATTCGGTTTAAATTATTTAGAATTTGAAGTGAATTTTAAACACCAATATTTTGGTTTCTAATCCTGGAAGGAAATCATAACCATGTAATTATAGTTGAAGCTTGACAACTTCAAAGAGGTTGATGTTTGTCAAATATAAACTTAAATTAGGAAAGGTGTTGAAATAGACTGGCCCATACATAGAATCTTTTCAAAAATACTCATGAGATACTTAGCCCAATTTAGGCATTTGTCATCTCTCAAGCATGCAAGTAATGATGCATTTAAACATTGAAGGTGAGTGGTTTGAATTCAATTTAAATGAGACCTATATAAATATATTTAAAATATGTCATATATTTATGCAGTTCTTCTTCAGTTAATAGATAGATTCTTTTTTCAACCTTATTTATTGTAATTGTTTGTTCTACAATTTAATAGAGGTTTTTCCTTTGAAAGCAAAAGTCTTATTATGTAGATGGGATTTATCTCATTTAGGAAATGACCATCTATTTACGACTTCCTCATTTAGAGAGTATTCTGTCATTATGGCATTCTTAATTGATTGACTATGCCTCATAGAGTAAGCTCTAGTCATAATAGAAGAATTCATATAATGATTTGAAGATGAAACCATATAGAGGTCAGAAAGGGCTCTAATATATGAGTTATCGTAATTATATTCTACAACACAACGAAGTAATCTTATAATATATACAACAAGATTAAATCATTTCTATATTTAGTAGTACTCCTCATTTTTATACCAGAGAAGTGAGGCTTATTTCATCCTCCTTCGAACCAGTAGCCTTGCTTTCTCGGGTTTTCGGACTATGCACCAATTCAATAGAAGAATTATTCAAATGGATTTTATCCCAAAGATTACCTAGTTTAGTTAACAAAATATAGGATTTACTGCCCTTTAAACATATAAGCGGGACTTACACCTAAATGTGATAAAAAACCTTAGCGGTTCTGGAAAAAAAGAGAAATATGTTCATACAATATAACATGACTATCGACAGTATTCTTCCATAATAATATTATTATCAGTCAATAATTTATAAGAGCACTGAAGCTCTAACCTGATTATTATCATAACATTATTACTTCAGAATTTGTTTAGAATATTAATATAAAACTTTATTCATTAGAGCTCTCCCAAACTTTTTAGCTTTGATACTAGAAAAAATGGATCCATTAAAGCTATTGCCATAAAATGAAGCCATTGAAGCTACTCTTTCTCTTAAAGAAGTCATAGCTGCTGAACCAATTTATGTTAATAAATTTATTAATCAAAGTATTATTGAAATAAATATTGAGGATTATCACATAAATAGATCAAATGCTTTAATTGAAAGATATTTGGGAAATAACCATTTTCTTTTGAGCTTTTCAAAATAGAGAATTATGAGAATATTTTAATTCAAATAAAATGTGCACCAACGACACACCACATTTAGTTTTATATAATAAATATATTGTACTAAAGATTGTTCATGATAAATATTAGGGTCTAACTTCATTCCAAGAAAAACTCATTTACTTAACTTCAAATTTACAACATAAAGTTGTAGTTAATTACTGGATTTATTTCCAAGAAATGATGAAAGTTTTGTTTCTTGTAAATAATTTACAAAAACTTTCATGGTTCTACCTAAACCATTAAAAGATTGTTACATTTTGTTTCTTGTCACTAAAGATGTTAGCGGAGAACTACTTGTTTGCTTCTACCACTGTGGGGATATTTTAAGGCAAAATTTGAGATTCTACCTAAACCATTAAAAGATTGTTACACTAAATGGTTTGAAACTTCTCCTAATATGAGAAGTATTAGTTCACAAAAAGTTATTATAAGAGATAAATTAAGTTTATTTCTTCACAGATTGTCAGATTCATTAGGTTTGAGCATAGAAGATAACGATCGAAAAAAATAATTCTGATCAACTTTCTCTTCAAAGATGATATTTACNTTATGTTAATAAATTTATTAATCAAAGTATTATTGAAATAAATATTGAGGATTATCACATAAATAGATCAAAGGCTTTAATTGAAAGATATTTGGGAAATAACCATTTTCTTTTGAGCTTTTCAAAAGAGAGAATTATGAGAATATTTTAATTCAAATAAAATGTGTCACCAACGACACACCACATTTAGTTTTATATAATAAATATATTGTACGAAAGATTGTTCATGATAAATATTAGGGTCTAACTTCATTCCAAGAAAAACTCAGTTACTTAACTTCAAATTTACAATATAAAGTTGTAGTTAATTACTGGATTTATATCCAATAAATGATGAAAGTTTTGTTTCTCGTAAATAATTTACAAAAACTTTCATGGTTCATTATTGTCAGTAAAGATTTTAGTGGAGAACTACTTGTTTGCTTCTACCACTGTGGGTTTATTTTAAGGCAAAATTTGAGATTCTACCTAAACCATTAAAAGATTGTTACTCTAAATGGTTTGAAACTTCTCCTAATATGAGAAGTATTAGTTCATAAAAAGTTATTATAAGAGATAAATTAAGTTTATTTCTTCACAGATTGTCAGATTCATTAGGTTTGAGCATAGAAGATAACGATCGAAAAAATATTTCTGATCAACTTTGTCATCAAAGATGATATTTATTTAAATGGTGAACAAGACTTAATATTGATGAAAAATTTCATCAAATTAAGACAATAATCCAAACATACAAAGCTTCACATTCCTTGTCAACAGCTCCTGTGAATGATTGATTATCAATTAAAGAAATTTATGAATGTATTCATAAAAAATATCCTAATAAGTGGAGATCTACCAAGAGCATTTTCAAGAATTATACAAAGCTCCAATATTTTTCTTAAAAGTGACGAAGAAGGAATGTCACTTAACGGAGAATCAGTGGTAGATAATGGTGATCAAGATAGCCAAAAGGACCAACCTACTAGCTAAAAGGAACAGTGCAGATATGATGACACAAACTTTTATAAAGTTAATTTATTAAAGTTATTTCTATTATTAAGATTCTTTATTAGCCATAAATAAATATTTTCCTTTTATAAAGTAAAGTTGCATTATTAGTTTTTTTTTTTTTTGCACCGAAAGAAATCTTATTAATTATATTGTATTTTGTTGGAATTCAGAGTCTCAGTCCTCTGTTATATATAGAGATCAATTTTTATGTTTCAATGTGCTTAGTTTAGTTTCAATCTTTTGTGTGCTCTTTGATCTTCTCCATCAAATCTGTAAAAAGCTTCAGCTGTGTAAATTTTCAAGTTTAATAAATTTTTAATTTTAGTATTTGCTTTTATTTTCTCTAAGTATACAAATAGACTATCTTTTTAAGTCTTCCTCATTTAGAAGCTAGTTTTCCATCTCAACGTTCTTAATTAATGGACTATGCCTCATGGAGGAGGCTCTAGTCAAAATAGAAGAATTTATATTAGAATTTGAATGTGAAGCCATATAGAGAATCATAGAGAGCTCTAACATATGAGATCATAAATTTATTATATAATAGAACAAAGTAATGATATAGTATATGCAACAAGATTCAAGCAATTTTGTTTTGAACAATACTTATTGTTGTTATACTAGCGAAGTGAGGCTTATTTCATCCTCCTTCGAGTCAATAACCTTGTGTTCTCAGATTTACAGACTATATATCAATTCAATAGAATAACTAGTCAAATGAGTCTTTTCTTATAAATTTCTGAAAGGAGTCTTTTACTGTAAATTACTGAGTTACTTAACATAATATAAGGTTTACTCTCTTTCAAACACATAAGGTGGACTTACATCTAAATACGATGAAAAACTCATGAATTACGGAAGGAAGAGAAACATGTGCATACAATATAATACGACTACCAGAAGTATTCTTTAGTAATAATATTACTACCAATCAAGGATTTATAAAAGCAGTAAAGTTCTAACTTGACTATTGTCATAACATTATTACTTAAGAATTTGTGTAGAAAATCATTATAAAAATTTATTCATTAGAAACCTCACGGGATTTTTATTAAACTTAAAAACTTACACGACTGAATCTTTTTACAAACTCGATGGAAAAGATAAAAGAGTACACAGAAGACTGAAACTAAAACTGAGCACACTGAAACATAAAAAATGAGCCTTATATATAACAGAGGACATAGACTCCGAACTTCAAACAAAATGCAATATTTAATTAGATTTTTTTCAGTGCAAGGAAAAAATATAATAATGCAATTTTACTATATAAGAAAAGATTTTTTTTTCCTAGCTAAGAAAGAATCTTAATAATGGGATAACTTTTATTAAATAACTATATAAAAGTTAGTGTTACCACATTTGCACAGTTCCTTTTAGCTAACTAGCTTGTACCTTCTAGCTATCCTGATCATTATTGTTTGTCACTGATTCTCCATTAAGTGACATTCTTTCTTCGTCATTATCAAGAAAAAATATCGGAGTTTTGAATAATTCTTGAAATTGCTTCTAATAGATCTCCATGATATGTCTCTGAATCCATTTCTCATTTTTATGAAGGTATTTTTTACAAATATTTTAAATTTTTTCTTTAATTGATAATCCATCATTCGGAGGAGATGTTGATGAGGATTCTGTTAATTTGATGAATTTTTTCATCAACATTAAGTTTTGTCCACCATTTAAATAAAAATTATATCTAAAAACAAAAATGATTAGAATTATCTTTTTCTAGGCGTATAGTTCAAACCCAAACCCAAGGAATTTGACAATCTGTGAAGAAATAAATTAAGTATTGTAGTTATGGTAACTTTTGTGGACTAATACTTCTCATTTTAAAAGAAGTTTCAACCCATTCAGTGTAATAATCTTTTAATGGTTCGGGTAGTATCTTAAGATTCACTTTGAAATATCCCCACTAACGGTAGAACTAAGCAGGTAGTTCTCTGCTACTAGCATTTTTAATGACAATGATGAACATTGAATGTTTTTGTAAATGGTTTACAAGAAACAAAAGTTTCATCATTGCTTGGACATAAGTCTAGTAGTTAACTGCAACTTTTGTAATTAAGTAAATGAATCTTTCTTGGAATAGATTTAGACCACGATCGTTATGATGAATAATTCTTTATACAATACATTTACTGTACAAAACTGAACGTTTTGTGTCATCTTTGGTATGCTCAAAAGTGATGCACTTTGACTGGATTAAAATTTTCTCATATGTCTCCCTTTTGAAATACTTATAAGGAAAATGGTTATTTCCCAAATATCTTTCAAATAAAGTCTTCCTATTATTTATGTGACAATCCTCTATATTGATGTCAATAATATTTTGTTTAACGGTTTAGTAACATAAATCAGTTCAGTCGTACGACTTATTTAAAAGGAGTAATTTAATGGATGATGACTCTCTTTTCTTGTATTAGAAACAGGATTTTTTCCATAAAGATATTCACGCAGGTCAATTTGATCGTGTGTAGTAGCTGAACTTGTAATATGACTTCCTCTCCACCCGAAAGAAGAAGCACCAATTCTAATATTGAGATTAGAGAACGTCATTTTGTGCAGAGTGTTAGAAATACATTTAATATCTTCAATATCAAATTCTAAAATAGATAATTGGGCTTGCCAAGTGGCAAAAATATGCTTGAAAACTAAAATTTTAACATCTTTTTANATATATATATATATATATATATATATATATATATATAATTCTTCTTTTTTTATAAGCTATTTTTTTCTTTTAGAATGTCTCCATAACCTGAGTTAGTGACATCAATTTCCATGATTTTAAAGAAATCACGATTAGCAAGAGTTAAACATGGAAGTTTTTAACTCTTTGCTTATTTTCTTAGAATGCAATAGCATGAATATTTGACCATGACGTGAGATTTTTACTTAATCTATCAAATAATGGAGCAGCATCTACTACTAAATTTTGATAGAAATCGGTTTCTTAATTTGGAACTACAAGAAATTTTTGTAGCTGATTTTTATCAAGAATTTAANAGAGTTAAACATGGAAGTTTTTAACTCTTTGCTTATTTTCTTAGAATGCAATAGCATGAATATTTGACCATGGCGTGAGATTTTTCCTTAATCTATCAAATAATGGAGCAGCACCTACTACTAAATTTTGATAGAAATCGGTTTCTTAATTAGGAACTGCAAGAAATTTTTGTAGCTGATTTTGATCAAGAATTTATTCAGAAAATTTATCCACAGACTCAATACTTCTATTAATAGGAATAATCGATGTACTGGATATATTATGTCCCACGAATCTTATTTTGGTATGAAATAATTTGATTTTTTAGGCTAAAATGACAAATCCAACTTGTTTGATTATTCATTTAAAGGTTTTTAAACACTTAAAAGTGTTCTTCAATAATTTGGAGAACATGACATCGTCAACATAAATAATGATGTATTCAAAGTGATTTTTGAATATATCATTCATAATAAATATATTATTTTATATCTATCTTTTTCTTTGATCTGAATCTGTCAGTATCCAGATTTTAAATTAAATTTAGAGAAGATGTAAGCTTTATATAGTCTGTCAAGCAAGTCTGTTTTATTAGGGATATGATGTCTGATTAACATGAGGAGTTTATTAAGCTAATTATAATTTATTACAAGCCTATCTTTTCCTCTTTCTTTTTCTGTTGCATGCATGACATAAAATGCAATGAATGACAAGTGTGAATATGAGTTCTTTTTATTAACCCTTTTGATAATAAATCAAGATAAAAATCATTCATTTGATATGGTCTTGCTTCTTCTGTTGGCATATCCATCTCATTAAATGTTTTAGGGCCNTATTATTTTATATCTATCTTTTTCTTTGATCTGAATCTGTCAGTATCCAGATTTTAAATTAAATTTAGAGAAGATGTAAGCTTTATATAGTCTGNTATTATTTTATATCTATCTTTTTCTTTGATCTGAATCTGTCAGTATCCAGATTTTAAATTAAATTTAGAGAAAATGTGAGCTTTATATCGTCTATCAAGCAAGTCTGTTTTATTAGGGATATGATGTCTGATTAACATGAGGAGTTTATTAAGCTAATTATAATTTATTACAAGCCTATCTTTTCCTCTTTCTTTCTCTGTTGCATGCATGACATAAAATGCAATGAATGACCAGTGCGAATATGAGTTCTTTTTCTTAACCTTTTTGATAATAAATCAAGATAAAAATCATTCATTTGATGTGGTCTTGCTTCTTCTATTGGTATATCCATCTTATTAAATGTTTTAGGGCAACACTATGGATCTTTTTATTCCAAAAAGCAATGATATTTTCTCCATAAATATATTTTTGAAAATCTTCTAATTGTTTTGATATTTTCAACTAAATATTTTGAGAATTAAGTTGAGTTTTTAGAGTTTTCTCAAAAACTTATTTTTGTAAATACTTAATATGTAAAGATTTATTTTTAATATGATTCACTTCATTAGTAATCACTTCTTGAGGATTATTAATGAAATTAAATATAATATTATTAACCAAAATAGTGCAACTAATTCCATTTTANGTTTTCTCAAAAACTTATTTTTGTAAATACTTAATATGTAAAGATTTATTTTTAATATGATTCACTTCATTAATAATCACTTCTTGAGGATTATTAATGAAATTAAATATAATAATATTAACCAAAATAGTGCTACTAATTCCATTTTGATCAAATTTTTGCATGAACATTATTTGTAACAAAAAAGGAGCACCCAATATAATATGTTGGGTAAGATTTTTCACAAGCAAAATTGGAGTAATAATACACATATCTAATTTACAAATAGTTACATATGATAGTTTATATTTAATTTGCATTTGGTCACCACTGGCAGAGGTTAACCTTTGAGCAAGGTTTTCAAAATATTTAGAAGGAATAAGTCATGCTTGAATATAATTCATGGAGCCCCACCCTTTATGAGTGCTGTTAAATTTGATAAATTGTATTTTTTTATTAATAATTAATTTAATAGAAATGAATTAATTGTGCATAATAGCTTTTTAAATTGACTGAAGAGTTGTTCTGAAGGAACATTTTCTTCATTCGTATTTTTTTTGTTGATAATATCTTGTTTAAATATCAATTATTATTTTATTAATTTCTCTTGATCCTTTTTAATGATCTTAATTTCATTTTTTAACTAATTAATTTCAACTTTAAGATCAATAATATAAACTTCTTTTTGTTTTTCAAAAATTTTTAATATAGTTCTTTTAAAGAGTACATAGGAAAATTATTACTTATAGTATATTGATCCTTACCTTTTTTAAAAAAGTTTATGAAATTTATTTTAGTTAGAAATATCTTCAATTTGTGGAAGAATATTTATACTTTCTTCTTTCTATTGATCTGACAAGATAATTAATCATGAAAATTCAATAATATTTTTATAATAATTTGAATTGTTAGAACCTTGACAATAACTAGAAGAACTTTAATTTTCATCTTCTAATGAAGATGATGATCATTCATGAATTACTTTCTCAGATAAAGCGAACTCTGAGTCAGTTAATAAGAGCTTCATTAGTGTTTGACGAAGAGGCCCGTCAATTTTAAGCTCCTTAAGTTTTTTTTTCTTTTTTGTGAAATGATTAGAGTAATGACCTAATCGGACATACTTGAAGCATTTAATTTCTTTCTTTTTCTATTCTTCTTCTTTTGAGGTTTAGAAGAAGAAATGTTGACATTTTTAGTGGACTTTGTCTTTTCCCGTTTATTTTTCTTGGCAAAAAATCCTCTTTTTCTTTTGAGAGATAGCAATTCTAGGAATGTCTCAAGCAAATTGCTCATCGAACTCTCCTAATTATTTTCTCTCAATTAGTCTTTTTCTTTTAAGTTGATTATTAAGTTTAATATTAGTACAAAGATCAAGACCAGTTTTAACACATGTATTCATTAGATTTCTGTATGTAAAGATATCATATGGAATATCACATATTTGAGGGTTTATGAAGGTTTCTTTTTACATTTTCTACAAATAGATTAAATAATCCTTCAATAAATTTTTTATTCCAATAAACTTAATTGACATTGAACAACATCATAAATCTAGCTAGTAATGTATCTTTATACCATCGATAATGAGTGAGTGAATGAAAATTTAACTTTTGGAGGAGAAACCTAGTTTATTCTCCTTGGTCTGATATATTCTCTATGAAATGTTCAAGAATTGTAGTTTTTAGAGTGGAAAATGCTTCAACTTTGGCTTTGAGGGATCTCATAAGCTCTTTTCACATAGAATGTCTTCTTTTTTATTATCAATCAAAAATTTAGCTCACGATCCTTTGAGGATTTCTGAGAATCCACTGACAACCATCCTAGCTGTCATAGGATAGGCATGTCGCCTGGCTTGTGTCATTTTAGCATATACCATCATTTAGTGATTTTTTTTTTCATGGATTTGATTATCAATGGGGCCACCTATATTCAAAGCACATAGACCAATTGCATCATACGTTCTTTGGTGTTCTTTTGAGGTTTCACCAAAATTAACATCCATCGGAGGAGGATGAATATAATAATATTTTTCAAGTGGTTTTTTGGATTATTAATTTTATTAATTTTCAAGGATTCATTAGTCTGTAGCTTTTGAAAAACTTAAGCTAAGCCATCGGTCTGATCATCAGAGCGTTCATCTTTGGTCGATGATTTTTTTGAATTTTCTTCCATAGTTGTTAGAGATCTTTCCTTGCATTTAGAAATGAAGCTCTTCATTTATTTATTACTTTGTTCTATATTGAGATCAAGCTTCAATGGAGGTTCTGAATGCTAGAATGTCTGATTATATGGATAATAGATTTTTCTTTTTCTAAGGTTATTCTTTTTTAGAAAATTAAGTTTAGGCTCTAATAAAATTTTTATAGCAAGGTTGATGATATTCTCTAATGAGAATGACTCTCGCACTACTCCCTTGAGTGTAATTCATTTAAAAATTAAAATTTATTTTAGAAGGAGTTGGAGTGGGAGAACGATTTCCTCTCACTGGATGAAAATTTTGATTATTCATCTGAAGATCTTTGAATGGTTCTTCTTCATAGGGTGAAGACGAACCAACATAATATTCAGTTGGAATCAACATTATAGGAATAGTTATTGATCTCCTATGATTAAATATCACTTTAACATCTTTATTAGATGTTTGAATTATTTAATCGATGATTTAATTTTTAATTGGCTTTGGAGTTAAGGTTGATTGAATATTCCATGACTGGGGAAGGTTACCTCATTCCATCTAATAATTATATTAGTGGCAATATGAGAGGCCAAGCGGTTGATTTCAATTAAGGTAGTTCTTTTAATTAGTTGAACCATCTTTTTAACATTAAGGTTTAAACTATTTAGAATTCAAAAGTGAATTCTAAACACCAATGCTATGGTTTCAGATTTTGGAAGAAAATCTTAACCATGAAGCTGTAGTTGAAGCTTGATGGTTTCAAAGTTGTTGACATCCATCAAAGATAAACTTAAATTAGGAAAGGTGTTGAAATAGACTAGCCCATGATATAGACAAATTTTAATAATACCAACAAGAGACTGAGCCCAGATTAGGCATCTACCATCTCTCAAGAATGCAAGTAGTGATGCATTTATACATTATAAGGTGAGTGTTTTTAATGTAATTTGATTGAGACCTATATGGATATATTTAAAATCTCTCAAATATCTATGCAAGAATTTTTTTGTTAATAAATAGATTATCTTATCGATCTGATTTATTGTGATTGATGGTTCTACAGTCTTAATACAGGTTTTTTTTTCTTTTTGAAATCAAAGGGTCATATTCTATAGATAAGTGATTTATCTATTTTATAAATAGACCATCTATTTAAGCCTTATTCATTTAGAGGGTATTATATCATTTCAGCATTCTTAAATAATTGATTGTGTCATGGATAACTTTTACTCCTGCACGGATCAATGAATTATATATGATCGAGAACGTTCCTGTCTGCCATTATTCCAACTTCGTCCCAATCAAAATAGAAGAATTCATATTAGAGTTTGAAGGCAAGACCATATAAAGAGTAATAGATGGCTCTGAAGATGGGTTATCATAATTATATTCAGCAGCACAATGAAGTAATGTTATAAATTATGAAAAAAGATTTAAACAATTCTGATTGAACAATACTTATCATTGTTATACCAAGAAGTGAGGTTTATTTCATCCTCCTTTGAGTCAATAGCTCCACGTTCTTAGGTTTCAAAACTATATACAACATCAGTAGAAGAATTATTCAAATGGGGCTTATCCTATAGATTATAGAGTTTAGTCAACATAATATAGGATTTAGTGCCCTTCAAACACATAAGCGGGGCTTACACCTAAATGCGAAGAAAAACTTAGGAATTTGGAAAGTAAGAGAAAAAGATTCATACATTATTACATGACTACCACAAGCATTCTTCCATAATAATGTTACTACCTGTCAAGGATTTATAAGAGCTCTGAAGCTCTATCCTAACTATTGTCATAACATTATTACTTCAGAATTTGAGCATAATATTATTGTAACAACTAATTCATTAGAGATCTCTTAGTCTTTTTAGCATGACATGACACTAATACCAAATATACCCAGGGTAAATAAAAGCAAATATTAAAACTAGAAATTTATTAAACTTAAAAGCTTACACAACTGAAGCTTTTTATAGACTTGATAAAGAAGATGAAAGAGCACACAAAAGAATAAAACTAAAACTGAGTGAACTAAAACATAATAAATGAGTCATATATATAATAGAGGACTTGGGCTCTAGACTTCAAACAAAATACAATATAATTTAATAGATTTTTTTCAAAGCAAGAAAGAATATAACAATGCAACTTTACTTTATAAAAATAAAATTTAATTCTGACTAAGAAATTATCTTAATAATGAGAATAACTTTTATAAAGTAATTTTAAAAAAGTTAGTGCCTCCAGAACTGTATTGTTCTTTTTAGCTAGTTGGATGTCACTGATTCTCCATCAAGTGACATTCCTTATTCATCACTTTCAAGAAAAATATTGGACCTTTGAATAATTCTTGAAATTGCTCCTGGTAGATCTTCATGACGTGAGTCTGAATCCATTTCTCATTTTTATGAGGGTATTTTTTTAACAAATATCTTCATAAATTTCCTTAATTTATAATCTATCATTCGCTTGACCTGTTTAAGAGAGCTATGAAGCTTTATATGTTTGAATTATTATCTTAATTTGATGAAGTTTCATCAACGTTAAGTCTTGTTCATCATTTTAGTTAAAATTATCTCTAAAGACAACGATGATTAGAATTTTCTTTTCCTAAGGTTATAGTTCAAGCCCAAACACAAGGAATCTGACAATCTGTGAATAAATAAACTAAATATTACTCTTGTAATAACTTTCATGGACTAATACTTCTGATTTTAGGAGAAGTTTCAACCCATTTAGTGTACAATTTTTTTAATAATTCAGATAGAATCTCAAGATTCATCCCAAAAAATCCTCACCAACGGTAGAACAAAGCAAATAGTTCTCCACTAACAAAATATTTAGCGACAATGATGAGCCATGAATGTTTTTGTTAATTATTTTCAAGAAATAGAACTTTCATCATTGTTTGGACATGGGTCCAATAGTTAACTGCATCTTTATATAGTAAATTTGCTATTAAGTGAATGAGTCTTTCTTGGAATGGAGTTAGACCTCAATATTTATGATGAATAATTTTTTGTACAACACATTTACTGTACAAAACCAAACAAGTTACATCTTCTTTAGTATACTCAAAGGTGATGCATTTTAACTGAATTAAAATTTTCTCATAAGTCTCTCTAGTGAAAGACTTATAAGGAAAATGGTTATTTTTCAAATACCTTTTAAATAAATCTTTTGATTATTTATGTTATAATCCTCGGGATTGATGTCAATAGTATTTTGTTTAACCAGTTTAGTAACATAAATTGGCTCAAGGGCTATAACTTGTTTTAGGGAAGGAGTAGCTTTGGTAGATTATGACTCTCCTTTTTCTGTAGGAGCAAGAGCTTTTCTATAAGGATAGTCACGCAGGTCAATTGAATCGCNTTATGTTATAATCCTCGGGATTGATGTCAATAGTATTTTGTTTAACCAGTTTAGTAACATAAATTGGCTCAACGACTATAACTTGTTTAAGGGAAGGAGTAGCTTTAGTAGATTATGACTCTCCTTTTTCTGTAGGAGCAAGAGCTTTTCTATAAAGATAGTCACGGAGGTCAATTGAATCGTGAGCATTAGTTGAATTTGTAATATGACTTCCTCTCCCCCTACAAGAGGAAATGACACCTCTAATGTTGAGATTAGAGGATGACATTCTTTGCCAATGAGGGGTGATCCACCTTTCACGATCTCTACAAGAATTTTCAGGTTAAAAAATTGGGCAGAGAGTTATAAGTACCTTTAATATATTCAATATTAAATTCAAAAATAGATAATTGAACTTACCATGTGACACAAATTTGCTTGGAAGCTTTTTTTTACATCTTTTTATAAAATAAATTTAATAGAAGTGTAACCAATACAAACTAAATTTTTTTTATTTAAAAGATCATCTTGAAATTTTGAAAATGTATTTAAAAGCTCATAACTTTTAAAAGATCATCTAGGAATAATATTCCACTATTAAAAAATAAATATTATGAGTTAAAGATGTTGTTAACTATTGAACATATGTTAACGCAATGATGAAAGTTTTGTTTCTGGTAAACCATTTATAAAAATATTCATATTTCATCATTGTTACTAAAGATGTTGTTATTTGAGAACTATCTTCTTGGTTTTACAGCTAGTGGGGATATTTCTAGGAGAATCTTAAGATTCTACCCTAACCATTAAAAAATTGTTACATTGAATGGGTTGAAACTTCTCATAAAATGAAAAGTATTAGTTTATTAAAATTATTATTAGAGTAAAATTTAGTTTATTTCTTTACAAATTGTCAAATTCCTTGAGTTGGATCGAAACTATAACCCTATGAAAGATAATTCTAATCATCTATCTTTAGAGATAACTATTACTTAAATGTTAGACAAGACTTAATATTGATAACAAATTTCATAAATTTAAGACAATAATCAAGAAGTACAAAGCTTTACAGTTTTCATGAGCAACTACTACGAATGATGGATTTTCAATTAAAAAAAAATATATGAAGTTAGCTGTAAAAAATATCCTCATAAAAATGATAAAGAATCCAGACACTCATCATGAGGATCTACCAAGAGAGATTTCAAGAATTATTCAAAGTTCCAATATTTTTTTCTTGAAAGTGACGAAGAGGAATGCTACTTGGCGGAGAATCAGTGACAGACAATGATGATCGGGGTAGCCGCAAGGGACAAGCCAGTTAGCTAAAATGAACATTGCAGATGTGGCGACACTAACTTTTATAAAGTTACTTCATAAAAATAGAGACTCATTATTAAAATTCTTTCTTAGTTAAATTAAAATTTTATTTTTATATTCTTTATTTCACAGAAAGAAATCTAATTGTTTATATTGTATTTTGTTTGAAGTTCGAAGTCAGAGTCATCTGGTATATATATGGCTCATTTGTTTTGTTTCAGCATCCCTAGTTTTAGTTTCAGTCTTTTGTGTGCTCTTTCATCTTCTACATTAAGTCTGTAAAAAGCTTTTGTTGTGTAATTTTTTTAAGTTTAACAAATTTCTCGCTTTAATATTTACTTTTATTTGCCTAAGGCATTTATGCTATTGGGGTCATGTCATGTTAAAAAGCCATGGAGATCTCTAATAACTAAGTTGTTATAATAAAATTATGCATAAATTCTAAAGAAATAATATGACAATAGTCATGTTAGAGCTTTAGGGCTCTTATAGATCTTTGACTGGTAGTAATGTTATTATGGAAGAATACTTATGGTAATCATCTTTTACAGTATGCACTTATTTCTATTTTTTGCAGAATAGCTTAGTTTTTCGTTATATTTAGGTGTAAGTCTTGCTTATGAGTTTGAAGGGTGATAAATACTATATTATGTTCACTAAACTCAGTAATCTATGGGAGATTACCCATTTGAATAATTATTCTATTGAAGTGGTGTATAGTCTGGAAAATTGAGAATGCAGAGCTACTAGCTTGAATGAGGATGAAATAAGCCTCACTTCTCTGGTATAAAAATGACTATTACTATTCAATATAGTAGTGTTGGATTCTTGTTATTTATATTAGAACATTACTTCATTGTGTTGCATAATATAGTTATGCTAACTCATCCGTTAGAGTCCTCTATTGCTCTCTATGTGGCTTTGTCTTTGAATTTTAATATGAATTCTTCTATTATGACTAGAGCCTCCACTATGCGACATAGTTAATTAATTAAAAAAGTTGAAAAAACAAAATACCCTCTAAATGTGGAAGAATTTATTAGATGGAATATTCCTAAAATAGATATTCCCTTATCTAAAGAATACGAACCTTTGATTTCAAAGAAGAACCCTATATTAAAACTGTAGAACAATTGATCACAATAGATCAGGTTGATAAAATAATCTATATATTAACAGAAAGAGTCATGCATAGATATATGAGAGATTTCAAATATATCCATATAAGTTTCATTCAAATTACATTCAAACCACTCACCTTAAAAGGTTTAAATGCTTCACTACTTGCATGTTTGAGAGATGACAGATGCCTAATCTTGGCTCAGTTTCTTGTGGGTGTTATTAAAATTAGTTTGTGCCACAGGCCAGTATATTTCAACACCTTTCCAAATTTAAGTCATCTTTGACGGATGAAAACCTCTTTGAAGCCGTCAAGCTTCAACTACAACTAAATGGTTATGATTTCCTCCCATAATCAGAAATCATAGCATTTGTGTTTGAATTCAATGTTGAATTCTAAATACTTTAAATCTTATAGTTAAAAAGACAGTTCAACCAAGTGAACAAACTACCTTGAGTGAAACAAACCTCTTAGCCTCCCATATTGCCACTGATAGAATTGTTAGATGGAACGAGGTAAACTTCTATGTGTCATGGAACATTCAATCAGCCTTGACTCTAAGACCAATTATAAATCAAAATATTAATCAGATAATCCCAACCTTTGGAAATTTTAAAGTAATATTTAATCCTAGGAGATTGATAACTATTCCTAGAATATCGATCCTATCTGGAAAAACATCCATCGAAGTTCTTCAGATGAATAGAAATCAAGTTTTTCATCAGGTGAGAGAAAATCATTCTCCACTCCAACTTCAAAAATGAGTTTTAATCTTTAAATGAATTACGCTCTAGGGAGTAACGTGAGAGCTATTCTCATTAACGAATATCATCAACCTCACTATGAAAACTTTTGTCAGTGGTATCGAAAGAACACCACTGAAGAATTTTGACTTGAGATATGCGAAATTTTTTTCAATGACATGCGTAAAAGAAATAAACAAGGGATATGAGTCATTCCATTTGTCCCTTGGTTCACTCAACGTTATACTAATCAAGCTCAACTAGGTGTGATTAGAAACATAGCAAAACAAACAAAGACAGGTTATTGAGTCTTCATATGCGGTAAAAGAATTCATTATTGTATGAAACCATTAAATTTTACTAATATTACTTTACAAACAATTGCTGAACATTTATTTCAAATTGAAAATAAATTAGTTTAGCTTTTGAAAAAATTAGAGGAGCCTAAAAGGCAAGTTTCTGAAAATAAAATAACCTTAGAAAAGGGAAAAATCTACTCTCCATATAATAAGACATCCTAACTTTCAACCTCCACCAAATCTTGGTCTCAATATAGGACCAAGTGATAAAGATATAAAGAACTTCGTTTCTAAATGCAAAGAAAGATCTCTAACAACTATAGAAAGAAATTCAAAAGATTCATCCACTGAAGATGAACAAAGCATGTGACTTAGCTGCAGTTTTTCAAAACCTTTAGACTAATGAATTCTTAGAAATTAATAAAATTAATTATCCCAAAAAGCCCCTTGAAAATTTTTATTATAGTTGTCCTCCCTCTATGGATGTTAACTTTGGTGAAACCTCACATGAACACCAAAAAACAAACGATGTCATTGGTCTTTGTGCTTGGAACATAGATGGACTTACTGATCATCAAATCCATGAAGAAATTCGCCAAATGATGGTCTATTCTATAATAGCACAAGCCAGGCGATATGTCTTTTCCCTGACAGCTAGGATGATTGTCAGTGGATTCACAAGAATCTTCAAATGATTGTGGGATAAACTTTTTACTGATAAAAAAAAGAATATATTTTAAGTGAAAAGAGCTTAAGAGGATCTCTCAAAACCAAATGAAGAAGCAATTTTCACTCAAATAACTACAATTCTTGAACGTTTCACGGGAAATGTATCAGACAAGCAAAAAGAACTAGGTTTCTTCTCCAAAAGTTAAGTTGTCTTTCACTCACTCACTTTAGATGGTATAAAGATACATTCTTCATTAGAATTATAATGTTATTCGATGTCAATTCAGTTTATTGGAAACAAAAATTTATCGAATGATTACCTAATCTGTTTGCAGAAAACACAAAAAGAAACATTGCCTCAAACAAGTGATATTCCATATGATATATTTACATATGTAAATCTTATTAATATTTGTGTTAAAATAGATATCGATCTTTGTGTTGATATTAAACTTAATAATTAGCTTAAGAGAAAAATTGACTGGGCAAAAATAATTAGGAGAGTTATGTTAGTAATTTGTCTGCGACATTGCTAGTTTCGCTTCCTCTCAAAAGAAAAATAAATCGGAAAAGTGGAAGTCATCTAAGCCTATCAATATTTCTTCTTTTATACCTCAAAAGAAGAAGAAATAAATTAAATGTTTCAAGTACGGGCGATTAGGTCACTACTCTAATCTTCGCAGTGCCAAGAAAAAACTTAATGAGCATAAAATTGACCAACCTCTTCGTCAAACACTAATGAAGCTCTTATTAACCCACTCAGAGTTCACTTAATATGAGGAAATAATCTATGAATCTTCACTATCTTCATCACAAGACGAAAATAAAATTTCTTTTAGTTGTTGTCAAGATTGCAACAATTCAACTTTTTATAAAAATATTATCAAAATGTCAGAATTGTTTACCTCGATAGATCAACAGAAGGAAGAAATTTTAAAAAGTATTCCGCAAATTAAAGATATTTCTACCAGAATAAAGTTCTTAAACTACTTCAGAAAAAAGATAAGGATCGAAAAGATATAATTAATAATTTTCTTATATACTCTTTAAGAGAAGTATATAAAAAAGTTGTTGAAAAATAAAAAAGAAGCCACTATTAAAGATATTAAACATGAAATTAAGATCATTAATAAAAATCAAGAAAAATTTAATAAAAGAAAGATTGATATTGAAACAAAACAATATCAATAAGAAAATACAAATTAAGAAAATGTTCCTTCAAAATAATTTCCTTAGTCTATTCAAAAGACTATTATGCACAAATGATATATCTCTATTAAATTAATTATCAATAAAGAATACATTTTATCAAATTTAATAACACTCATTAATAGAGGTGTCGATATGAACTGTATTCACTAAAGACTTATTCCTTCTAAATATTTAAAAAAAATTTGTTCGACTGTTAACCTCTCCTACTAGTTATCGAATGCAGATTAAACATAAAGTTTCAGATGTAACTATCTGTAAATTAGATATTTGTATTATTACTCTATTTTTACTTGCAAAAAATCTTACTCAACATATTATATCGGTACACCTTTTCTATTGCAAATAATGCACATTCAAAAATTGATCAAATGATATTAGTTGCACTATTTTGATAAAAAAATATTACATTTCATTTCATTACTGATCCTCAAGATGTGATTAATGAAGTAGATCATATTAAAAATAAATCTTTACATATTAATTACTTAAAAGAATAAGTTTTTTAGGAAACTCTAAAAACTCAACTTAATTCTCAAAATATTCAATTAGAATCTCTTAATTTTTATAAGATTTTCAAAAGAATAGTTGCGGAGAAAATCGAATATTTTTTTAAAGAAAATTCTATAGCATTGCCCTGTCGTACATTGAAGGTTTTCATGAGATGGATATACCAACAAAAGCAATGTCATGTCAAATGAATGATTCATATCTTATATTATGCAAAACATAAATCTCTGATTCATTATCAAAAGAAACTTCTATTCACCCATATTTGAATTTTATATCATGAATATAGCATAAAAAGAAAGGGGAAAAGGCTGAGCTGATAATAAATTATAAGCCGCTTAACAAAGTCCTCAAATTGATCTGATATCCTATCCCTAATAAAAGAGACTTGCTTAGTAAAGCTAATATCTTTTCCAAATTTGATTTTTAAATCTAGTTAGTTGCAGCTTCATATCAAAGTATATGATAGATATAAAACAACATTTACAGTATAATTCAAGCATTTCTAATGGAATGTCCTGCCATTTGGTTTAAAAAATATCGCTTCTAAATTTCAATATATTATGAATAATATATCCAAATATCACTTTGAATACATCATTATGTATAATGATGACATCTTTGTATCCTCCAAAACTCTTGAAGAACACTTTAAGCATTTAAAAACTTTAAAGTAGAAAATCTAGCAA
>JXCR01126768.1:22251-39465 GCA_002079205.1 Phalaenopsis hybrid cultivar | reverse complement strand
TTAACTTTTGGAGGAGAAACCTAGTTTATTCTCCTTGGTCTGATATATTCTCTATGAAATGTTCAAGAATTGTAGTTTTTAGAGTGGAAAATGCTTCAACTTTGGCTTTGAGGGATCTCATAAGCTCTTTTCACATAGAATGTCTTCTTTTTTATTATCAATCAAAAATTTAGCTCACCATCCTTTGAGGATTTCTGAGAATCCACTGACAACCATCCTAGTTGTCATAGGATAGGCATGTCGCCTGGCTTGTGTCATTCTAGCATATACCATCATTTAGTGATTTTTTTTTCATGGATTTGATGATCACTGGGACCACCTGTATTCCAAGCACATAGACCAATTGCATCATACGTTCTTTGGTGTTCTTTTGAGGTTTCACCAAAATTAACATCCATCGTAGGAGGATGAATATAATAATATTTTTCAAGTGGTTTTTGGATTATTATTTTTATTAATTTTCAAGGATTCATTAGTTTGTAGCTTTTAAAAAACTTAACCTAAGCCATCGGTCTGATCATCAGAGCATTCATCTTTGGTCGTTGATTTTTTTTAATTTTCTTTCATAGTTGTTAGAGATCTTTCCTTGCATTTAGAAATGAAGTTCTTCATTTATTTATTACTATGTTCTATATTGAGATCAAGCTTCAATGGAGGTTCTGAATGCTAGAATGTCTGATTATATGGATAATAGATTTTTCTTTTTCTAAGGTTATTCTTTTTTAGAAAATTAAGTTTAGGCTCTAATAAAATTTTTATAGCGAGGTTGATGATATTCTCTAATGAGAATGACTCTCGCACTACTCCCTTGAGTGCAATTCATTTAAAAATTAAAATTTATTTTAGAAGGAGTTGGAGTGGGAGAGCGATTTCCTCTCACTGGATGAAAATTTTGATTATTCGTCTGAAGATCTTTAAATGGTTCTTTTTCATAGGGTGAAGACAAACCAACATAATTTTCAGTTGGAATCAACATTATAGGAATAGTTATTGATCTCCTATGATTAAATATCACTTTAACATCTTTATTAGATGTTTGAATTATTTAATTGATGATTTAATTTTTAATTGGCTTTGGAGTCAAGGTTGATTGAATATTCCATGGCTGGGAAGGTTACCTCATTCCATCTAATAATTCTATTGGTGGCAATATGAGAGGCCAAGAGGTTGATTTCAATTAAGGTAGTTCTTTTAATTTAGTTGAACCATCTTTTTAACATTAAGGTTTAAACTATTTAGAATTCAAAAGTGAATTCTAAACACCAATGTTATGGTTTCAGATTTTGGAAGAAAATCATAACCATGAAGCTGTAGTTGAAGCTTGACGGTTTCAAAGTTGTTGGCATCCATCAAAGATAAACTTAAATTAGGAAAGGTGTTGAAATAGACTAGCCCATTATATAAACAAATTTTAATAATACCAATAAGAGACTGAGCCCATATTAGGCAACTACCATCTCTCAAGAATGCGAGTAGTGATGCATTTATACATTTTAAGGTGAGTGTTTTGAATGTAATTTGATTGAGACCTATATGGATATATTTGAAATCTCTCACATATCTATGCAAGAATGTTTTTGATAGATTATCTTATCGACCTGATTTATTGTGATCGATGGTTCTACAGTCTTAATGCAGGTTTTTTTTTTCTTTTTGAAATCAAAGGGTTATATTCTATAGATAAGAGATTTATCTATTTTATAAATAGACCATCTATTTAAGACTTATTCATTTAGAGGGTATTATATCATTTCAGCATTCTTAAATAATTGATTGTGTCATGGATAACTTTACTCCTGCACGGATCAATGAATTATATATGATCGAGACCATTATTGTCTGCCATTATTCTAACTTCGTCCCAATCAAAATAGAAGAATTCATATTAGAGTTTGAAGGCAAGACCATATAAAGAGTAATAGATGGCTCTGAAGATGGGTTATCATAATTATATTCAGCAGCACAATGAAGTATGTTATAAACTATGAAAAAAGATTTAAACAACTCTGATTGAACAGTACTTATCATTGTTATACCAAGAAGTGAGGTTTAGTTCATCCTCCTTTGAGTCAATAGCTCTGCTTTCTCAGGTTTCCAAACTATATACAACATCAGTAGAAGAATTATTCAAATGGGGCTTATCCTATAGATTATAGAATTTAGTCAACATAGTATAGAATTTAGTGCGCTTCAAACACATAAGCGAGGCTTAAACCTAAATGCGGCGAAAAACTTAGGAATTTGGGAAAGAAGAGAAAAATATTCATACAGTATAACATGACTACCACAAGCATTCTTCCATAATAATGTTACTACCTGTCAAGGATTTATAAGAGCTCTAAAGCTCTATCCTAACTATTGTCATAACATTGTTACTTCAGAAATTGAGCATAATATTATTGTAACAACTTATTCATTAGAGATCTCTTAGTTTTTTTAGCATGACATGACACTAATACCAAATATACCCAGGGTAAATAAAAGCAAATATTAAAACTAGAAATTTATTAAACTTAAAAGCTTACACAACTGAAGCTTTTTATAGACTTGATAAAGAAGATGAAAGAGCACACAAAAGAATAAAACTAAAACTGAGTGAACTAAAACATAATAAATGAGTCATATATATAATAGAGGACTTGGGCTCTAGACTTCAAACAAAATACAATATAATTTAATAGATTTTTTTCAAAGCAAGAAAGAATATAATAATGCAACTTTACTTTATAAAAATAAGATTTAATTATGACTAAGAAAGTATCTTAATAATGAGAATAACTTTTATAAAGTAATTTTAAAAAAGTTAGTGCCTCCAGAACTGTACTGTTCTTTTTAGCTAGTTGGATGTCACTGATTCTCCATCAAGTGACATTCCTTATCCATCACTTTCAAGAAAAATATTGGACCTTTAAATAATTCTTGAAATTGCTCCTGGTAGATCTTCATGATGTGAGTTTGAATCCATTTCTCATTTTTATGAGGGTATTTTTTTAACAAATATCTTCATAAAATTCCTTAATTTATAATCTATCATTCGCTTGACCTGTTTAGGAGAGCTGNAAGTTGCTCATGAAAACTATAAAGCTTTGTACTTCTTGATTATTGTCTTAAATTTATGAAATTTTTCATCAACGTTAAGTCTTGTTCATCATTTTAGTTAAAATTATCTCTAAAGACAACGATGATTAGAATTTCTTTTCCTAGGGTTATAGTTCAAGCCCAAACACAAGGAATCTGACAATCCGTGAAGAAATAAACTAAATATTACTCTTGTAATAACTTTCGTGGACTAATACTTCTAATTTTAGGAGAAGTTTCAACCCATTTAGTGTAAAATTTTTTTAATGATTCTGCTAGAATCTCAAGATTCACCCCAAAAAATCCTCACCAGAGGTAGAACAAAGCAAATAGTTCTCCACTAACAAAATATTTAGCAACAATGATGAGCCATGAATGTTTTTGTTAATTATTTTCAAGAAATAAAACTTTCATCATTGTTTGGACATGGGTCCAATAGTTAACTGCATCTTTATATAGTAAATTTGCTATTAAGTAAATGAGTCTTTCTTGGAATGGAGTTAGACCTCAATATTTATGATGAATAATCTTTTGTACAACACATTTGTTGTACAAAACCAAACAAGTTACATCTTCTTTAGTATACTCAAAGGTGATGCATTTTAATTGAATTAAAATTTTCTCATAAGTCTCTCTAGTGAAAGACTTATAAGGAAAATGGTTATTTTTCAAATACCTTTTAAATAAATCTTTTGATTATTTATGTGATAATCCTCGGGATTGATGTCAATAGTATTTTGTTTAACCAGTTTAGTAACATAAATTGGCTCAAGGGCTATAACTTGTTTTAGGGAAGGAGTAGCTTTGGTAGATTATGACTCTCCTTTTTCTGTAGGAGCAAGAGCTTTTCTATAAGGATAGTCACGCAGGTCAATTGAATCGCGAGCATTAGTTGAATTTGTAATATGACTTCCTCTCCCCCTACAAGAGGAAATGACACCTCTAATGTTGAGATTAGAGGATGACATTCTTTGCCAATGAGGGGTGATCCACCTTTCACGATCTCTACAAGAATTTTTCAGGTTAAAAAATTGGGCAGAGAGTTATAACTACCTTTAATATATTCAATATTAAATTCAAAAATAGATAATTGGGCTTACCATGTGACACAAATTTGCTTGGAAGCTTTTTTTTTACATCTTTTTATAAAATAAATTTAATAGAAGTGTAACCAATACAAACTAAATTTTTTTTATTTAAAAGATCAACTTGAAATTTTGAAAATGTATTTAAAAGCTCATAGCTTTTAAAAGATCATCTAGGAATAATATTCCACTATTAAAAAATAAATATTATCAGTTAAAGATGTTGTTAACTATTGAACATATGTTCACACAATGATGAAAGTTTTGTTTCTGGTAAACCATTTATAAAAATATTCATATTTCATCATTGTCACTAAAGATGTTGTTAGTTGAGAACTATCTTCTTGGTTTTACAGCTGGTGGGGATATTTCTAGAAGAATCTTAAGATTCTACCCGAACCATTAAAAAATTGTTACATTGAATGGGTTGGAACTTCTCCTAAAATGAAAAGTATTAAGCTATGAAAATTATTACTAAAGTAAATTTTAGTTCATTTCTTCACAAATTGTCAAATTCCTTGAGTTTGGATCAGAACTATAACCCTATGAAGAGATAATTTTAATCATCTATCTTTAGAGATAACTTTTACTTAAATGTTAAACAAGACTTAATATTGATGAAAAATTTCATAAATTTAAGACAATAATCAAGAAGTACAAAGCTTTATAGTTTTCATGAGCAACTTCTACGAATGATGGATTTTCAATTAAAAAAAAATATGAAGTTAGCTGTAAAAAACATTCTCATAAAAATGATAAAGAATCGAGACACTCATCATGAGGATCTACCAAGAGAGATTTCAAGAATTATTCAAAGTTCCAATATTTTTTTCTTGAAAGTGACGAAGAAGGAATGCCACTTGACGGAGAAATAGTGACAGACAATGATGATCGGGTAGCCGCAAGGGACAAGCCAGCTAGCTAAAATGAACATTGCAGATGTGGCGACACTAACTTTTATAAAGTTACTTCATAAAAATAGAGACTCATTATTAAAATTCTTTCTTAGTTAAATTAAAATTTTATTTTTATATTCTTTATTTCACAGAAAGAAATCTAATTGTTTATATTGTATTTTGTTTGAAGTTCGAAGTCAGAGTCATCTGGTATATATATGGCTCATTTGTTTTGTTTCAGCATCCCTAGTTTTAGTTTCAGTCTTTTGTGTGCTCTTTCATCTTCTACATTAAGTCTGTAAAAAGCTTTTGTTGTGTAATTTTTTTAAGTTTAACAAATTTCTCGCTTTAATATTTACTTTTATTTGCCTAAGGCATTTATGCTATTGGGGTCATGTCATGTTAAAAAGCCATGGAGATCTCTAATAACTAAGTTGTTATAATAAAATTATGCATAAATTCTAAAGAAATAATATGACAATAGTCATGTTAGAGCTTTAGGGCTCTTATAGATCTNAATTTTTATTGTTATATTCTTTATTTCACAGAAAGAAATCTAATTGTTTATATTGTATTTTGTTTGAAGTTCAAAGTTTGAGTCATCTGGTATATATAGGGCTCATTTGTTTTGTTTCAGCGTCCCTAGTTTTAGTTTCAGTCTTTTGTGTGCTCTTTCATCTTCTACATTAAGTCTGTAAAAAGCTTTTGTTGTGTAATTTTTTTAAGTTTAACAAATTTCTCGCTTTAATATTTACTTTTATTTGCCTAAGGCATTTATGCTATTGGAGCCATGTCATGTTAAAAAGCCATGGAGATCTCTAATAACTAAGTTGTTATAATAATATTATGCATAAATTCTAAAGTAATAATATTATGACAATAGTCAGGTAAGAGCTTTAGGGCTCTTATAGATCCTTGACTGGTAGTAATGTTATTATGGAAGAATACTTATGGTAATCATCTTTTACAGTATGCACTTATTTCTATTTTTTGCAAAATTGCTTAGTTTTTCGTTGTATTTAGGTGTAAGTCTTGCTTATGTGTTTGACGGGTGATAAATACTATATTATGTTCACTAAACTTAGTAATCTATGGGAGATTACCCATTTGAATAATTGTTCTATTGAAGTGGTATATAGTCTGGAAAACTGAGAATGCAGAGCTGCTAGCTTGAATGAGAATGAAATAAGCCTCACTTCTCTGGTATAAAAATGACAATTACTATTCAATATAGTAGTGTTGGATTCTTGTGATTTATATTAGAACATTACTTCATTGATTTTCATAATATAGTTATGCTAACTCATCCGTTAGAGTCCTCTATTGCTCTCTATGTGGCTTCGTCTTTGAATTTTAATATGAATTCTTCTATTCTGACTAGAGCCTCCACTATGCGACATATTTAATTAATTAAAAAAGTTGAAAAAACAAAATACCCTCTAAATGAGGAAGAATTAAATAGATGGAACATTCCTAAAATAGATATTCCCTTATCTAAAGAATACGAACCTTTGATTTCAAAGAAGAACCCTATATTAAAACTGTAGAACAATTGATCACAATAGATCATGTTGATAAAAGAATCTATCTATTAATAGAAAGAGTCATGCATAGATATATGAGAGATTTCAAATATATCCATATAGTTTTCATTCAAATTACATTCAAACCACTCACCTTAAAAAGTTTAAATGCTTCACTACTTGCATGTTTGAGAGATGACAGATGTCTAATCTTGGGTCAGTTTCTTGTGGGTGTTATTAAAATTAGTTTGTGCCACAGGCCAGTATATTTCAACACCTTTCCAAATTTAAGTCATCTTTGACGGATGAAAACCTCTTTGAAGCCGTCAAGCTTCAACTACAACTAAATGGTTATGATTTCCTCCCATAATCAGAAATCATAGCATTTGTGTTTGAATTCAATGTTGAATTCTAAATACTTTAAATCTTATAGTTAAAAAGACAGTTCAACCAAGTGAACAAACTACCTTGAGTGAAACAAACCTCTTAGCCTCCCATATTGCCACTGATAGAATTGTTAGATGGAACGAGGTAAACTTCTATGTGTCATGGAACATTCAATCAGCCTTGACTCTAAGACCAATTATAAATCAAAATATTAATCAGATAATCCCAACCTTTGGAAATTTTGAAGTAATATTTAATCCTAGGAGGTTGATAACTATTCCTAAAATATCGATCCTATCTGGAAAAACACCCATCGAAGTTCTTCAGATGAATAGAAATCAAATTTTTCATCAGGTGAGAGAAAATCATTCTCCACTCCAACTTCTAAAATGAGTTTTAATCTTTAAATGAATTACGCTCTAGGGAGTAACATGAGAACTATTCTCATTAACGAATATCATCAACCTCACTATGAAAACTTTTGTCAATGGTATTGAAAGAACACCACTGAAGAATTTTGACTTGAGATGTGCGAAATTTTTTTCGATGACATGCGTAAAAGAAATAAACAAGGGATATGAGTCATTCCATTTGTCCCTTGGTTCACTCAACGTTATACTAATCAAGCTCAACTAGTGGTGATTAGAAACATAGCAAAACGAAGAAAGACAAGTTATTGAGTCTTCATATGCGGTAAAAGAATTCATTATTGTAGTAAAACCATTAAATTTTACTAATATTACTTTACAAACAATTGCTGAACATATTTTTTCAAATTGAAAATAAATTAGTTTAGCTTTTGAAAAAATTAGAGGAGCCTAAAAGGCAAGTTTCTGAAAATAAAATAACCTTAGAAAAGGGAAAAATCTACTCTCCATATAATAAGACATCCTAACTTTCAACCTCCACCAAATCTTGGTCTCAATATAGGACCAAGTGATAAAGATATAAAGAACTTCATTTCTAAATGCAAAGAAAGGTCTCTAACAACTATAGAGAGAAATTCAAAAGTTTTGTCCACTGAAGATGAACGACGCAGATGACTTAGCTGCAGTTTTTCAAAACCTTTCGACTAATGAATTCTTAGAAATTAATAAAATTAATTATCCCAAAAAGCCCCTTGAAAATTTTTATTATAGTCGTCCTCCCTCTATGGATGTTAACTTTGGTGAAACCTCACGTGAACACCAAAAAACAAACGATGCCATTGGTCTTTGCGCTTGGAACATAGATGGACTTACTGATCATCAAATCCATGAAAAAATTTGCCAAATGATGGTCTCTTCTATAATAGCACAAGTCAAGCGATATGTCTTTTCCCTGACAGCTAGGATGATTGTCAGTGGATTCACAAAAATCTTCAAATGATTGTGGGATATACTTTTTACTGATAAAAAAAGAATATATTTTAAGTGAAAAGAGCTTATAGGATCTCTCAAAACCAAACGAAGAAGCAATTTTCACTCAAATAACTACAATTCTTGAAGGTTTCACGGGAAATGTATCAGACAAGCAAAAAGAACTAGGTCTCTTCTCCAAAAGTTAAGTTGTCTTTCACTCACTCACTTTGGATGGTATAAAGATACATTCTTCATTAGAATTATAATGTTATTCGATGTCAATTCAATTTATTGGAAACAAAAATTTATCGAATGATTACCTAATCTGTTTACAGAAAACACAAAAAGAAACATTGCCTCAAACAAGTGATATTCCTTACATATGGAAATCTTATTAATATTTGAGTTAAAATAGATATCGATCTTTGTGTTGATATTAAACTTAATAATTAGCTTAAGAGAAAAATTGATTGGGCAAAAATAATTAGGAGAGTTATGTTAGTAGTTTGCCTGCGACATTGCTAGTTTCGCTTCCTCTCAAAAGAAAAATAAATCGTAAAAGTGGAAGTCATCTAAACCTATCAATATTTCTTCTTTTAAACCTCAAGAGAAGAAATAAATTAAAAGTTTCAAGTACGGGTGAATAGGTCACTACTCTAATCTTCGTAGTGCCAAGAAAAAACTTAATGAGCATAAAATTGACCAACCTCTTCGTCAAACACTAATGAAGCTCTTATTAACCCACTCAGAGTTCATTTAATATGAGGAAATAATCTATGAATCTTCACTATCTTCATCACAAGACGAAAATAAAATTTCTTTTAGTTGTTGTCAAGATTGCAACAATTCAACGTTTTATAAAAATATTATCAAAATGTCAGAATTATTTACCTCGATAGATCAACAGAAGGAAGAAATTTTAAAAAGTATTCCGCAAATTAAAGATATTTCTACCAGAATAAAGTTCTTAAACTACTTCAGAAAAAAGATAAGGATCGAAAAGATATAATTAATAATTTTCTTATATACTCTTTAAGAGAAGTATATAAAAAAGTTGTTGAAAAATAAAAAAGAAGCCACTATTAAAGATATTAAACATGAAATTAAGATCATTAATAAAAATCAAGAAAAATTTAATAAAAGAAAGATTGATATTGAAACAAAACAATATCAATAAGAAAATACAAATTAAGAAAATGTTCCTTCAAAATAATTTCCTTAGTCTATTCAAAAGACTATTATGCACAAATGATATATCTCTATTAAATTAATTATCAATAAAGAATACATTTTATCAAATTTAATAACACTCATTAATAGAGGTGTCGATATGAACTGTATTCACTAAAGACTTATTCCTTCTAAATATTTAAAAAAAATTTGTTCGACTGTTAACCTCTCCTACTAGTTATCGAATGCAGATTAAACATAAAGTTTCAGATGTAACTATCTGTAAATTAGATATTTGTATTATTACTCTATTTTTACTTGCAAAAAATCTTACTCAACATATTATATCGGTACACCTTTTCTATTGCAAATAATGCACATTCAAAAATTGATCAAATGATATTAGTTGCACTATTTTGATAAAAAAATATTACATTTCATTTCATTACTGATCCTCAAGATGTGATTAATGAAGTAGATCATATTAAAAATAAATCTTTACATATTAATTACTTAAAAGAATAAGTTTTTTAGGAAACTCTAAAAACTCAACTTAATTCTCAAAATATTCAATTAGAATCTCTTAATTTTTATAAGATTTTCAAAAGAATAGTTGCGGAGAAAATCGAATATTTTTTTAAAGAAAATTCTATAGCATTGCCCTGTCGTACATTGAAGGTTTTCATGAGATGGATATACCAACAAAAGCAATGTCATGTCAAATGAATGATTCATATCTTATATTATGCAAAACATAAATCTCTGATTCATTATCAAAAGAAACTTCTATTCACCCATATTTGAATTTTATATCATGAATATAGCATAAAAAGAAAGGGGAAAAGGCTGAGCTGATAATAAATTATAAGCCGCTTAACAAAGTCCTCAAATTGATCTNATCAACAGAAGGAAGAAATTTTAAAAAGTATTCCGCAAATTAAAGATATTTCTACCAGAATAAAGTTCTTAAGCTACTTCAGAAAAAAGATAAGGATCGAGAAGATATAATTAATAATTTTCTTATATACTCTTTAAGAGAAGTATATAAAAGGGTTGTTGAAAAATAAAAAAGAAGCCACTATTAATGATATTAAACATGAAATTAAGATCATTAATAAAAATCAAGAAAAAATTAATAAAAGAAAGATTGTTATTGAAACCAAACAACATCAATAAGAAAATATGAATAAAGAAAATGTTCCTTCAAAATAATTTCCTTAGTCTATTCAAAAGACTATTATGCACAAATGATATATCTCTATTAAATTAATTATCAATAAAGAATACATTTTATCAAATTTAATAACATTCATTAATAGAGGTGTCGATATGAACTGTATTCACTAAAGTCTTATTCCTTCTAAATACTTTAAAAAAAATTGTTCAACTTTTAATGTCTTCGACTGTTTATCGAATGCAAATTAAACATAAACTTTCAGATGTAACTATCTGTAAATTAAATATTTGTATTATTACTCTATTTTTACTTGCAAAAAATCTTACTCAACATATTATATCGGTACTCCTTCTCTATTGCAAATAATGCACATTCAAAAATTGATCAAAATGATATTAGTTGCACTATTTTGATAAAAAAATATTACATTTCATTTCATTACTGATCCTCAAGTTGTGATTAATGAAGTAGATCATATTAAAAATAAATCTTTACATATTAATTACTTAAAAAAGAAGTTTTTTGAGGAAACTCTAAAAACTCAACTTAATTCTCAAAATATTCAATTAAAATCTCTAAATTTTTATAAGATTTCCAAAAGAATAATTGCGAAGAAAATCGATTTCTTTTTTAAAAAGAAAAATCTATAGTGTTGCCCTGTCGTATATTGAAGGGTTTCATGAGATGAATATACCAGCAAAAGCAATCTCATGTGAAATGAATAATTCATATCTTATATTATGAAAAACAGAAATCTCATATTCATTATCAAAAGAAACTTCTATTCACCCATATTTATATTTTATATCATGAATATAGCATAAAAAGAAAGGGGAAAAGCTGAGCTGATAATAAATTATAAGCCGCTTAACAAAGTCCTCAAATTGATCCGATATCCTATCCCTAATAAAAGAGACTTGCTTAGTAAAGCTAATATCTTTTCCAAATTTGATTTTTAAATCTGGTTATTTGCAGCTTCATATCAAAGTATATGATAGATATAAAACAACATTTACAGTATAATTCAAGCATTTCTAATGGAATGTCCTGTCATTTGGTTTAAAAAAACATCGCTTCTAAATTTCAATATATTATGAATAATATATCCAAATATCACTTTGAATACATCATTATGTATAATGATGACATCTTTGTATCCTCCAAAACTCTTGAAGAACACTTTAAGCATTTAAAAACTTTAAAGTAGAAAATCTAGCAATGTGGATTAGTCAATTCAACCCTAAAAAAATAATTTTTTTANCCAAATATCACTTTGAATACATCATTATGTATAATGATGACATCTTTGTATCCTCCAAAACTCTTGAAGAACGCTTTAAGCATTTAAAAACTTTAAAGTAGAAAATCTAGCAACATGGATTAGTCATTTCATCCCTAAAAAATAATTTTTTTTAGACCTCAATAAGATTCTTGGGACATGATATATCCAATATATCTATTATTCTTATTAATGTAAGTATTGAGTACAAAGATAAACTTGTTGGTCAAATCCTTAATAAAAAAACCAGCTACAATAACTTCTTGGAGCTTTTAACTATGTAGCCAATTTGTTTATCAGAATTAGCACTAGATGCTACTCCATTATTTGAAAGGTTGAAGAANTCTTGGGACATGATATATCCAATATATCTATTATTCTTATTAATGTAAGTATTGAGTACAAAGATAAACTTGCTGATCAAATCCTTAATAAAAAAACCAGCTACAATAATTTCTTGGAGCTTTTAACTATGTAGCCAATCTGTTTATCAGAATTAAGCAAATCCTCCGCCATAGAAAGAAAGTCATACTATCACAATCTGAAAAATTAAGCAAATATTTAAAAACCTTCCAATGTTTAGCTCTTGCTAAATCCTGATTTATTTAAAATCGTGGAAATTGATACCTCTTAGGTTATGGTGGCATCATAAAATAAATTAATTCTTCCAAATAAGAACTAATTTGTTTTACCTCTTTCAAGTGGAATCCCACGCAAGAAAATTATTCCGCCAAGAAAAAAGAAACGTTATGAGTTGTCAAATATATTTAAATATATTACAAAATACACACACACGTGTGTATGTGCGTGCGCTTACATACAAATATATACATACATACATAAAACATACATATACATACATACATACATACATACATATNAAACATGTGACTCCACACTGAACTCCTCCAATCCATATATAGTCCTAAAGAGTAAAGTTATCCAACCTGGAACATTAAAGTTGCAGAAAGACCAAAATATGAGGGAATATTACTTACCAGAACATAAGTAGCTATTAATTAATTCTCCATTTCCTTAGTCCAACCAAGACCTGGCCTCTTCTTCTCCTCCTGTGGCTCTTCAAAGCTCTGTGCTTCCAGAAGTGAAGCTTCAAAATCAGTGGAATCAGCAGCAACTGGAAGAAAACTGCCTATATCATCTCGGGCTCCAAACCCGCCAGCTCGAACGACATCGTCAGCTGTTACAATGGCTTCCATGTTCACAGAATCATTGGCAGACTCGGATTTTGAGGCGGAGTTTTTGTTATAATCTTCATCTTGTATTCTTGGATTGCTATCACGGTTTTGGTTTGCTGCTCCATTTGATTTCTTCTCCTGCTCCTTGTTTGTTGCTCTCCTTTCATTCATGTCTGCCATGGAAGCTTTTTAAAGGGTCGTTTGGTTTGCTGGAAGAAATTTAGTGTCATTCNAAGCGGAGTTTTTGTTATAATCTTCATCTTGTATTCTTGGATTGCTATCACGGTTTTGGTTTGCTGCTCCATGTGATTTCTTCTCCTGCTCCTTGTTTGTTGCTCTCCCTTCATTCATGTCTGCCATGGAAGCTTTTTAAAGGGTCGTTTGGTATGCTGGAAGAAATTTAGTGTCATTGAAATATAATGTGCTTGGAATGTTTTGCAGTTGTTTGGTTAGGTGTAAAACAAAGGAATGCATTATTATTATTTTTTATTTAGTTGAAGTAAAATGAAATCAATATAAAAGATACTTCTTAGGCATATTTACATAGTACACAAATCTTATGTATTTACATATCCAACACCCAAAGTTCGATATTTACAATTGTAGCACTTTCGTATCATATATATGTATGCATAAAAAGGTGCTTTCACTTGTAACAAATTAAAATAATGGAATTTTTGATATAATATTAAAGATTTGAGTGCTATACAAGTAAATATAAAAGTTTAGGAGTTAAATATGTAAATATATATGAATAGTGCGGTATGCATGTAAACTAGTTTTACTATGTATTTGAAAATCAATCAAATCACAACCAAATCAAATTTGAAATGTACCATAAATAAATTATATGACGAGTTATCCGCCACTGAAAATTTACTCTTCATTTTGAACTCTAAAAACCAAAATAGCAAAATTTTAAAAACCCATGCATTCATAATACAATNGTAGCACTTTCGTATCATATATATGTATGCATAAAAAGGTGCTTTCACTTGTAACAAATTAAAATAATGGAAGTTTTGATATAATATTAAAGATTCGAGTGCTACACCAGTAAATATGAAAGTTTAGGAGTTAGATATGTAAATATATACGAATAGTGCGGTATGCATGTAAACAAGTTTTACTATGTATTTGAAAATCAATCAAATCACGGCCAAATCAAATTTGAAATGTACCATAAATAAATTATATGACGAGTTATCCGCCACTGAAAATTTACTCTTCATTTTAAACTCTAAAAACCAAAATAGCAAAATTTTAAAAACCCATGCATTCCTAATACAAAACACTCGGCATTCATTTCCTTGCATTCCAAATACAATACAGTCTAAATTCAACCAAATGAACCCTAAGTATGTCATTCAAATAAAGTTTTGTACATTTCTTTGGAAGGCNAATACAATACACTCTGCATTCATTTCCTTGCATTCCAAATACAAGACAGTCTAAATTCAACCAAATGAACCCTAAGTTTGTCATAAGTAATTCAAATAAAGTTTTGTACATTTCTTTGGAAGGAATTGAGTTGAATACTGAAACAAAAAAATAGTGCACAAGCAACTGTATAAAAGTGAAGCGCTGAAATTGATAAACAATACAGAATATTAGCTACAAAAATTTTCATTGATTTTAGGTTCAATACAATGATTTTATTTCATAATATCTGAGGGAACAAAGCCATCACCAACCAAGTAAATCGATGCAGAATATATTAAGATTTCAAAGATTAATGCAAAATGAACCCTGAGATCCTATAACATTAATACAATGAGAGAGAGATTTAAAAATACGAACTGGAATTTAGAGACATTTTCTAGTATTGAGTGTTAAATTCAGCAAAACATAAAATTAAATGATATAGGATCTCTTAGGTTATAACTGTATCCGATCCCGTCCATGTGTAAAGAATGGGTGAAGAAGCCGACCCGGTTGAGCCTTCAAATCTACAGAATTGACTATTATGTAGATATAACATCAGGTGGTTGCTAATTAGTTGACTGTGGTCATAACTGTATTTTATAATTGGGACATTTAAATAAACACAACCTGATTCTAATATATTTACACATCCAGGATATAAATTTATTTTTTAAATTTATGCCACCAAAATATTTCATATCACATCAAAAATACCAGTATTTTAACTTTTAAAATGTGAAATACACCTTTTCATACCTAGGTAAAATGGCAGGTAAAATGGCATATGTGTGTGTGTGTGTGTTTTTGAAAGCCCAAAGAGGCTAATATATTAAGTAGAAAGAAAGATTCAGATACAAAGTGTGGGAGAGCCCAAACATGGCTCCCTGCCCACTTAAAAATCACAAATGGTTCTAAAACTAGAAAAAACAGAAAAATACATTAGATAATTAAATAAAACAACCTAACAGTGTCAAAATACATATTATTTGGTGGCTAAAGAGCGACCCAATTTGGTCTTGCCTCTGTCTCTAGTTCTAGGAAAGGAGCAAGCTAGTAAGCTGGTAAGACATTGCCAGAAGTAACCAATGTATCATCCAATATGTTCCCGAGCTGAAGTCTGCCTTCATTCTTCTTCTTCCTCCTGGAATAGACCTGTCATTCCTCTTCCGGAGAATCAATCTGATGGGGTGGCAGAGCTAAAGCAGAAGGAATATAAACCATAGTACCCACAATAAGTTCTAGCATATGTGTAGTATGAGTTGCCTCTACACCGGATACTTCCTGAAGAAGTGAAGCCGCAAGGCTCTCCTGATTATCAGTCTGAATACTTTCATTTGTAGGTGATAGCCCATCAGTATTGTTTTCTATGGGGTTTGAAGGTGCCAACATCGCATCCCTCGCAGTAACAGTAACAGTAGTGTCATGAGGGGGGTCCTCAGGGGCAACAGACACCACCTGTCTGATAATATCCTCCCTAGGTGGAACTAAAATGTTCAAAGCAGTGGGGTTAGACTCATTTTTATTCACTTGAACCTTAGTTTTCAAATTAGGATAGAGCTTGTAGCATTTATTAAGGATATGACCAAACATCTTACAATAGGTACAATATGGGGGTCAGTGTTCCAAGACGATTTGTTGTCAATATCCATTGCGGGTTGTGCCCAGCCAGACTTCAGTAACATACGGTAAAGTAATATCCCTTTCCACAAGTATTCTGGCCACCGAGGGTCTGGTTAGGTTGAAAGTAGGCAGATCTAGCTTCAAAGAATCCCCTAAGATGACCCTAATAGAGTAGAGAACCTGATGATGAAAAAAATGCAGCTTGAGATCAGGTAAACCAAACCATACCGGTATAGTGGGAGTTTCATGATTTAGGTCGAAATCAGGAGACCACTTGAGTAACTTCATAGCTTTTCCTGCGATATTAAAATTTCTTAGAGAAAATTCTGGTGTAGTCTTCAGTCATTGTTAGTTGAATTAGCACATGTCTCTCATCCATAAGTTTCACCATCCACTTGCCTACTGGCTTAAGATCATCTACGCTCTTTCTGATAACCTCCATAGGTGGGTGTCCACACTAAAATTTTTCCGATGAGAACAAACTTGAATTTTTCTGTCATAGTAGAAATTTCTGAGTCAAAGAAAAAATTTGTTGTTTTCCCACATTTCCTACTTCCCTGCTTAACAAAAGGACAATCATCTGTGTCATCGCGACATTCCTTATAGTTTGAGGGGAATACCACCGCGGACTCCACCTGAGGATTTCCCACCACGTGGGTAAAGGAAGTCTTTGTCGGTTCAGCAAAAGAAAAAGGAAGTGACATCAGAACAACCAGTTGTCACCTGCAGTGAGAAACTTGCGTCGGGCTGGAGAGAAAGGCACAGAAACAAAGCAAAAGATCGGGCCAGAGAAGAACTGGCGCAAACACAAACAGAAGCGTCGAAAACCGACGCAGAAGCCGCGGAACTTGCAGCTCGACGAGGTCGACGATCGACGTAAAAGCTGGCATGAACGAAACCGCAGAATCCCTACGTCATTGTCGACAATCGAGGAAAACGAAACGATCCTCTGTCGACACGGTAGCGGCGAATCTTGCTAGCGGCAGAGGCAGAGAATGGTCAGAGCGTCGAAAGAAACGGCATAGAGGGCGACATCCT
>JXCR01126768.1:3715-21933 GCA_002079205.1 Phalaenopsis hybrid cultivar | reverse complement strand
TATATATATATATATATATATATATAAAGGAATGGTCGGAAGCTATTATACGAGCCCCAACCATCCCTCATGCACCTAAGAATTCGAGTAACACACCCTACACTCAGAGAGAATCGCATCTCAGACCAGAGATGACTTACAACTGACAATGCCCAACCAACTGATCTGAGTACACAGTG
This sequence comes from Phalaenopsis hybrid cultivar, assembly GCA_002079205.1. NCBI lineage: Eukaryota > Viridiplantae > Streptophyta > Magnoliopsida > Asparagales > Orchidaceae > Phalaenopsis > Phalaenopsis hybrid cultivar. The sequence continues at coordinate 21,754 of JXCR01126768.1, read as the reverse complement.
CATATATATATATAAGTTTACATGTTATATATGTAAATGAGAAAAGTGTCAAAATAGTCTGTTGAGTCTTAGTCGGATGTCATTTTAGTCCCCGAGTCCATAAAAGTGTCAATTTAGTGCCCAAATACTTTTAAAGGTGACTGAAATAGGAAGGACTATTTTAGCCCATATTGAAGACTAATTTGACACTTTTATTGACTCTGGATTAAAAAGACCCCATGTTAGTAGCCAAAGGACTATTTTGGCACTTTACTCCTGTGTAAATACACAAGAATTGAATGTTATGTATGTAAATATTCCTTTATAATTTACTCGTGAAAAGAGTGGAAATAAATACACTGTGCACTACAAGCTACATAGAAAGAATAAGAGTGTATAGGGAAAGAGAAAATTTTCGGTTTGCTTTTCTTATGTTGCCTCTCTTGAGGCTTAATCTGGTGCATCAAAATTCATGGATTCAAGTCATTCGCCTTGTTGCAGAAGATAAAAAAATAATAATAATAATAATGAATCAATGCCGCAGAGATCCGATAAATCAACAGTAATCTGTGGTTAGCTAAAATTACAAAATATTAATTGAAATCTTTATGAAAAAAAGATGCTTCAAAAACTAAAAAATGCCTGTGCTGAGGCTAACAGACTGGAATTCAAGCAACCCCCATTCAACACTACCATCATCAGCTCATCCAAAATTTATACATTTGCATGTGTGAATATAATAGCATGCAAAACATCAGTATAGTTTAGGTGGCCTGGGATTTCGACAAAATACATATTCAAATTTTTTTTAAGAAAAAGAAAATTGTAACATGACAATTTAATAAACTTATATGTTCAGTTATTTACATGATTCTTGATTGAATTTAGTTAAGTGCCAAACCACTAAATATGAAAGGCATGCTTATTCATGAGGAATGAACATTTCTTTTGCTTATAAGTGGTGTAATAATGGGGACAGTGTAAAAACGAAACAGCGAATGAGAAATTAGAGGGAAAAAAAATATGGAATAGACCATTCCACCACCACTATAAATTATTTTTTCTTAGCGTAGGACGAAATAACATCATCTTTTACACTCTCCCTAAAACCAATTCTTTGGTTAGGATTTTCATAGCCCGATCGGAGGATATAAATCTTCATTTTGGATTCTCTTACAACAAAATGTCTATCTCTGCAAGTTTAATCCAATCATGATGGACAAAATTGTGTGCTATACTAATTTTAGCTTTATTTTTATAAAATAATTTCATAAGTCTACATAATTACCTAAAGCTCTTCTTAGGGCAATTTAAGCGAGATTAATTCACTAATCCCATATATATTATGATTCTACACTACTTGCCACCACATTTTGTTGTTTGCTTCTCCAGGTTACAAGGTTGCCCCACAGATATATGCAATATTCAGAAGTGGATCTTCTGTTTACTATAGACCCCTAATAATTAGCATCAAGATCAGTTTATGATTCTGGATTCTCCTTTTTCTAAAAAGATAAAGATTCTTCTTTGGGAGCTTATTTTTAGGCATTTGAGAATCTTGGTGATAACATTCTTATGCTCTTCATTAAGATTATGCATAAACCAAATTATCACATTAAGAACAATGGTTATGTCAGCCTGGGCATAAACAGAAGATATAGAGTTTTTCCACCAACAGTTGATAACTTCCTTTATCCATTGAAGACTTAGTACTAACATCACTCAATTTAATGCTTTAATTGGTTCGAGTGTCGTTGAGTTTCATTTCAATTAAGCTACTTCCTTTAAATAGATTTAGAACGCACTCTTTTTTGAGAGATGATGAGGCTAGATTTGTTCCTATAAATTTCATTCCAAGATATGTCAGAGATGCTCAAGGTCTTTGATTTCAAGCTTTTTTTTCCGTTTTTTTTTTTTTTTCAAGGTACTTATCTTCAAATCATGATCTCCAATAATAATGATATTATCAACATACACAATAAGTTTGATAGAATTACCATCTTTGTGCTTATAAAACAATGTATGATCAAAGTGAGCCTATTTAAACCCATATTGACCACAACTTTTGTAAGCATAACCACAATCAAGGTGATTGTTTGAGCACATAAATAGATTTCTTCTATTTGTGGACAAAGTTTGTTTTCCCAAATTCATTGAGTCCTGGAGGAAGATCTATATAGTCTTTCTTATTTAAGATGCCGTTTAAGAATGCTTCCTTAGCATCTAATTGGTGAAGTTAATCAAGCTGACTAGTCATTGAAAAAAGAACCTAAAGGCAGTTAACTTTTGCCATAAGAGCAATTTTTTCAAAATAGACCACCATATATCTAGGGTAAATTCTTTTACAACCATCCATGTTTTCTGTCTTTTGCAGATCCACTAGGTCAATATTTTACAGAAATGATCCACTTAAACCCTTAGGGAATGGTGTCCATAGGTCTTTGAATAGCTTTCAATATTTTGTCTTTTTTGAGATTTTTTCTTCAACGGCTTTATCCATTTTGAATTATTAAGGGCCTCTTTCATCATCTCCAGAATTTCAATTTCTACGAGGTTGGAGACCAAATTTTCATTCAAGAACTGCTGGCATATCCCACCACATTTACTAAAAAAAGCCAAGTATGATGACAAGGAAAAGAAGTTTGAGAATTTACCTAGTCCAAGTAGGATTCATGAGAAGCTTTGGGCTTCCTTTAAGAGTCATCATGTAGTTCAATGGAACAATGCGTAGTCGGCCGTGGAGGGGTTCCAATAACCTCAATGTCGTCAGATCTAAGAAGATTAGTGAAATTAATGGGCTGAAGAATTTCAAAGAAGGAAGATTAAAATTTTCTTCTACCTCTATCACCCTCTAGAGTGAGTTTTTTTTTTTAGTGCTTATTCTGAAAGAAGATGATATCCATGAATACAAACATTTTTATTAAGAAAAAAAATACGGCTGATATAACCCTCTTGATTTGCCCCATGCCCGTGAGAGAAACACTTCAAGACTTTGAGATCAAGATTATTTATGCCAAGTTTATGATTCAAGACGAACAAAATGCAAGAAAAGATCAAGTGGAAGATTTAAAATTATATTAGTATTAAGAACTCATTTGATAAGTAAATCGGTTGGAGTTTGAAATGACATACATTTATAGACAATCAATTTAAAAAATAGCAAGCAGCGAGAGGTATTCATGATGAATATAATAGGTATACCCAACTCTAAGAGAAGCTGTTTTCTCATTCAGCTACGTCATTTTATTGAGTGTTGACACAATAACTTTGATACATAATAACATTTTATTTTAGTTAACCTCTCATAATATGATTAAAATACTTTGTTCCTCCAACAGAGTGGAAGATTTGAATTTCAAAGGAATATTAGGTTTTAAACATATTGAGAAAATTTTTGAAAGTTCATTCTGCGTCATATTTATTTTTCAACTAACAAAGCTAACACAAGGTTGTGATCATACAAATAAGTGTTAAATAACGATTGTTGAGGTTTTGATTTGGATGGACTCTATATGTTACTATGCACTAGGGGAAAAGTTTGGTGCTTTTATGTGGCTTAGGTTTAAAAATAGTTCTTTTCTGTTTAACAAGTTAAATATTTAACACAGAAAAATATCTTAAGCGCCAAATAGAGAAAAAAAAAACAAACATTTTAAAGTGAAGGAAACTAGGACGACCAAACTTATAATGCTATAACATAATTTGATCCCATCTTTTAAAACATAAAAGCTTTGCTAATAGCAACGGCATCATTACTTTCTTTATAATCTTCATAAAGATAGTGCTGAAATTCACAAAATTTTGATAAAATGAAATTTTGTAGTCTTGACCTTTTGATATCTTTCTTACAAACATGAAGTTGCAAGTGAAATTTGAACACAAAAGACTGAATTTAGAAAAAGTTCAGAGTTAATAATGTTCCTGTCTCATCAATAGATCCATCATCAATTTTGACTTGAGGTTTACAGGTAAGGGAGTATAATAGAATGGGTGAGCACAGCTTGTCACGTGGTATGATGCTTCTAAGTCAAAAATCATCGATTGCTGCTTTTTTTAGTATAGTTAAGAGCAAGAAAAAAAAATACATTTTTGGGCTAAAAGAGAGGATTTGGTAGCTTTTCCATGAGTGAGTAATTTATATAAAAGATCTAATTGCACTTTGCTTGAGAAAATATTCCCAAAGGTTTTCACTATTTTTATCATCAGCCCTGTGCTTTTAGTTCGATAATGTCTTGATGATAATTTCCAAGATTAAGATAGGAACCGCAATGATTTTCCAAAGAAATTAGGATAAAAATAATATATATTTTATTCCGTCAAAAGCAAATCAACAGATACAACTCTTGAATACATAAAAGGTAAACACCTACAAATCGAGAGGGAGGCAATCTCCCACAAATCCTACAATTAGAGATGATCCTAAGCATATTAGCTATATTTATACTGAACAATAATAAATAACAAAAGACTAAATTTCCCTTAGGCGCACAAAGGACTAAATTGTCCTTAGGTACCGACGTAACAATACACCCCTCCCATAAAAATACATTGTCCTCAAAGTGAAAAAAAAAAAAGAATTAAACTGGCTTGAGTCTGGTTCTCACGTTGAGCACTGACCTACTCATTATGGCCTTCTTCAACTTCTTGAAAGTTTGGGTAATCAATTTCCGCCATTGAAAATTATCCTTCTTCAATTTCTTCATCCACAGCCACATAATCAAACTATAACCCTTCACAAACTTCCAATAGTATCATGTAAGTTTACAAACCTTCTCAGTCCCTTCCAGGTCTTAGGTAATGGTCCCTCCAACCTATCTGTCAACTTTGATGGATCCTCTGACACCAAGGTCTTGCATAAACTAGGGTCACCGTGAAGTAATACCGTCTCATCTCTTTTTGAAATTCCATGGTCAAAACTTCCAATTCAACTTAATCTCCACAACAGATTGCAGCAATTTCATATTCAATATCACGTTAGTGCTACCTAAATCCAAAAAAAGAAAATCTCCCATCCCTTGAATGTCTGACAATATTAAAATCACTCATTTACAAAATAACATGCTCTTCTCCACATGTCTCGTCCCCATCATGGCTCCAAAAGTTCATGAGTCCACCATCTCAAGCCCCAATTGCTTCAATATTTGAGTAGAGATGAAATTATAGTTGGTCTCACTATTTATCAACACAACTAATTATTGCTCTTTGATCTGCACTTGAAGTTTCATGGTGTGATTCGAGGTTAATATCACCATCGAGTTCAATAAGACTTCTGCCACATCCAAGTGAGGGTGTTCCTCCTCCACCACAACATTCTCTGTTTCTACATCCCATGTCTCCTTGTCACACACTGTAGAATACATAATGTTCAATCTTTGCAACAGCAACATGGGGAAAACTTCTCATCACACTGAAAACATAACCCCATTGGTCTGCTTCTCCTGAACCTCTGTCTCTGTAAGGCGTTTGAGTGTCGCCCCTAGTCGTGGCCCCTTATGTCCAATAGAGCCTCCCTCTAAAATTCCATTGTTTGAGCTTTTGGTGTTGATGTGGTTGTAGCAGTTTACTATGGTCCTCCACCTATGCTACTCCAATTGGTCTGTTTTATTGCATTTTTATTATTAACCAAAGTTGCTAATTTCATAATTTCACCCAATCGTCACGGTCTCAGCAGATGAAGTGATACTTGTATCTTTGGCTTTAGCTCTTTCATGAAGTTGGCTTCCAAAACTTTAGATATCTCTTTCAAACACTTAGATAGCATCTCAAATTTCTCCTTATACTCCATGATGTATCATTTTTGGACAAATGCAAACAATTGCTCATTTAAATCTCCATTCCATGTGGTTCTGAAGTGCTTCAACAATCGATTCTTGAATTCTTCTCATGTTTGGATTGACTGACGTTGCTCTCTCCATTGAAACCATGCTAGAGCATTTCCTTCTAAATATTGAGCCGCCGCCATCAATTTTTCTTCATTTGTCACCTCATCAACGGTAAAGTATCCCTCCATACAATAAACCCAACCATAGGCATCCTCTCCTTCAAACATCATCATTTTTAACTTCCTTATGTGTTACTCTCCTTCCCAATTTCCTTTACCGAAGTTCATTCCACCCATAAGGCAGCGGTTGGTTTCCCTTCCTTGACCTATATTAATTTCTCTTCTTCCACAAGTCTGGCTCGCACCATAATCAACTCACCCTTTCTCATACGTTGCTACTAATTCTCCTTCCAATCGAAAAGTTATTGTGACAAGAGAAACAAAAGCTATTGAATGCATCCCTCGTACGAGGTACCACCCACTGTGGTTCCCGTTTCGAGCCGAAATCCTTCGAATTGATCTTCTCTAGCCCTAATTCGCACACCGTCCCATTTTGCCTGCAGTCGATCGTTCCAACTGTCTGGATGTCACATTATTTCTTCTGAACGTTGTCGTTCGAATTGCTCTTAATTCCTTCATTCAATACACCGATAGTGAGGGCGAGTTTGTGTGAGATTTCGAGATCCTATTCAACATTTCTTCAAGGCAGGAATCTCCCCTCCCTAAACAAAAAACTCTCCTCCATTCCCAGCATAATTTGGCTCACCCCTTCCTCAAATTTCTTCTCTAAATCATCTACTTTTTTGTTGTCATTACTACATATACAATTTCGGAACTCGCGTTGGAATCACGAGATTCAAAATTTTTATACGCAAATTTGGTGCGCAGAAGTCTGGACTTTGTGATCCCTGAATTCTTCTACGCATTTTGGTTCAGAACTAGTAAAAACCGCACGAAACTCCGAAATCCACGATCTGAACTCCTAAACGCAAGTTCGGCGCAAGAAATCCTATTACTAGCATCTTGCAATTGGGATTCTAGTAGTTTCAATCAGAGTGGCGCGGAACTCATTTACATCGTGAATTTCAGTCAAGATCAGTGTGGAACACCTATACGTCGTGATCCGTCTGCGGTTGTTTCCTGATTGTATTTCATGTTTATATGTGTAATACGAGAAATTTTTTTATCGAGAAAGCGGAACCCCTGTTCCCTGAAATCCCATCGTCTTAGCTAGCTCTTTTCATGACTGTATCATACGAACCCCATCTTTTAGCAATTGTATTACTTCCCAATTATCACAAAACAGGAATACGTCGTCGACTTTAAGACGCGACGAAGAAGCCCTCTAAGTTGAAATTCCTTCTCTCATGACTGTTTCACAAAGCTTCATCACGCCTTCCTGTACGCTGCAATCACATCGTTGCCTCCCATATAGCTTGATCGTTGTTGTATCAAGCCTATGGATATGTCGCGATCCCGACATTGCTTCCTGCCATGATCTCATCATTGTTTCCCATCTAGTTCCCGCGATCCCTTCGTTACTTCTTCGCTAGGTCAAATTGTGACTATGCTCTGTACGTCGTAGTCCTTCCCAGTTCGATGCTCTGATACCACTTTGATAGCAATCGATATGATTTTCCAAAGAAATTATGAGAAAAACATAGTTATTTTATTTTGTTGAAAGCAAATCAACAATTACAACTCTGAATGCATAAAAGATAAGCACCTACAATTCGAGAGGTAAGCGACATCTCCCCAATCCTATAATTCAAAAGATAGGAAATCTCTCTCAAACCCTAACTCTCAAGCGACATCTCCCTATCCCTAAGCATATTCATCATATTTATAGTGTCCAATAATAAATAGAAAAAATTCTAAATTGCCCTTAAGTGCACCAAGGACTAAATTGTCCTTAGAGACCGGTGTAACATATTATTCCCATTTGTAATTTCACCTTAAAATTTTCAATAATTTATCCGTCTGTGATTACACCTTTTACATACATCACTCCAAAGGTCGCCTCTTTCCCATGCCTTTAGCCATGTTTTGAATTTTGCTCGCCTATTGCTGACAAGAGTAAATTTTTCAATAATAAGAGCATTTTCAAACTTTTAATCATATTCTCTATCTACTTGCTTCCCTTTGGATTTTCTTAAATGCTTCAAATTTGTATGATAGACAAATCCCTGAGATTCTTCCACGCATCTCATATAGAACTTAATTGAGACCGACAAGAAAGTCATATGCACTTATTTTATCTACAATTTGGATGGTCGTAGTAGTCATCTAGTTTGAAGATATCTAGTTCTTGCAAACTAATACGAACTAGATGAGTTTTCCGCGGAAATTAGAGCAACCAGACATTTTATTTCAATAACTCAAAATAATACAACTTAAACACATAAAAGATAAACACCGACGATTCGAGAGGTAAGCGATCTCTCCTAAACTCAACCCTTTCAAGAGATAGGTGATCAATTCAAAACTCTAACCCTAAGATTCAATGACAACAATCACACGTATCCAGCTCTAAACATATTAAGCATTATTTATATCTCACAAAAATAACCAAGAAAAGAATAAATTACCCTTAGGTGCATAAAAGACAAAATCGACCTTAGGTGTTGGTTTAACATTACTCCCCTCCCAAAAAGACACTTTTTCTCAAAGTGGAAAAAAATAAAATTGTTGTTGGATAGAGTCGTATGGCTCCCACGCAGTGTCAACATTTGACAATTCTTTCCATCTAATAAAAAATTCGTAGTGACCCTCATGAGTTGAAATGCAGTCTTGTGCCCATCTTTCGGCCTCATCCAAACTTATCAGTACCCTGACCTCAAATCAATCCTAGAGGATACTGCAGCCCTACAAAACTCAACAGTAGCTCATTAGTCAGGTATTGTTTCTTTATTCATTGTCCGATAATCCACACAGAAACATCAAACTCCATAATTCTTCTTCACCAATGAGATTGGGCTAAGAAAAGACCTCAAGATAAACTATATGATCTCAGCCTCCAACATCGCTCAGATCCATCTCACAATCTCGTCCTCTTGTACTAGGGATAGAACTGTGAATTTAGCATGAAGATCATCAATCGCTCGAAAATTGACTAGGATTTTAACTAGATTGATATCGGATTGAAATAAATGAGCCAGCTATGAGCCAAATCTTTGGATTGAATCGCTTCTTAGCCAATTTCGAGCTATACGTTGATCGGCTCGAAGTAGCAAAATCGGCTCGAGGTATTTTTTATTTATTAAAATTATATATAATGCAAAATAAAATTGAATTGATATATAAAACTACGAGCCAATTTTTAACTGGAATGAATCCAAATGACTAAATTTGAACTAGTTTATTTCGATTTCCAGCTGAATCGAGTTGATTCCGTGCTGGAACAAATCAAAATAACTCAAATTTGAGTCCGCTTATTTCAATTTCGAGCCCGATTCAATTTTGAGCAGAGTTGGCTCAAAATCGAACATAACAAGACGCGAATCTATTTCGATCTGAACTCAACTCATTAATAGCCCTACCTAGGGGTAGTGGTATGGGCGCACATTAATGGAAAAAACTCCTAGTCTTAGAATTATTGCAAGCTTGAGTCCGCTCCTCATTCCATCCCTTAATCCCAAGACTCCAGACCCACCTATGGCAATAAAGCTGCCCTAATTTTGAGCGAATCCTTATGATTGTTGCTGCTCACATCCGCTCCAGACTCATCAATCGATCATGCGACTCCAGATCCGCCTAAGGTAGCCTTCAAATTGTTGCCACTAACGTCCCCTCTAAACGCTATCACTTGAGACCGTGGAGGTCGATGACGGGTTTGTTTAAAACTCCATGATCTTCAACATTGCTTTCAGGGTCGTGAATATCCCCTCCATGAACGAGAACTGCCCCTTGATGGCAGAGAGATGCTCCTCTATTCCAGATTTGATTTGGCTCAACCCACCCTCAAATTTCTCCTTTAAGACATATTTTCTTGGTCATCATTACTCCCATGAAGGTCTTCGATAAAAAAGACAGAGCTCCTGTATGCCCCAATCCCACCATTGGTTGTTCCCAGCAGATTCAAGTCGCAATTGTATCGCAGAGTTCGGTTCATGTACACTATCTCGATGTTAGCTTGTGAGCTTCCCAGCTAGTCAAATTACAACTGTATTGCAAGGGTCTCTGTATGTTGCAATCCAAGCTGGCTCGAATTGCGACCATTCGCAACTAGGGCACACCCGATCCCAACATAGCTACATGTACTCGTCGACATTCAGTCATGAGAGCGGCGCTTATATGTCGTGATTTCGTCAATCTTTACACCTAGTTCCAATCGCACGATCACGACAACAATTGTATCTTGATCCCTTCGCTTCCCAGTATCGAATTCTTTAATATCAATTTGATATGAACCAGAAAAAATTTTCACATAAATTAGTGCAACTAAATATTTTATTTCAACAATACAAAACAACAAAACCCGAATACATAAAACAAACTTCTACAATTTGAGAGGTAGGCAATCTCTCCCAAATCCTAACACCTATAATTCAAGAGGTAGGAGATCTCTACTAAACCCTAATCCTAAGATTCAAAGACAATAATCACACATATCTAAACATATCAAGCACTATTTATACCCCACAACAATAACTGATAAAAGACTAAATTAGTTTTAGACAAATAAAATACTAAACAGAAATTTACATACAAAACACCCAATTCTTATGCATTTACTTATCTCACACCCAAACTTTAATTTTTACGCCCTAAGCACCCTAACCTGTGTATGAAAAAATGAATCACACTATTTCCACATTTTCATACATAGGGAAAGATACTATATGAGTAAAAATCAAGGCTTAAGTATGAGATAAGTAAATTCATAAGAATTAGGTGCTATGTACGTAAACTCCCAAATAGTATAGAATGTTTGATGACTTTATTGTGAGAGTCATCAAACATTCTATACTACATGCCATCTCACTTGAGGTCACAAGATTAATCACGATATTTATGCAATGGAGCAAAATTTTCAAGATATGAGTAAGCCCGATGTAGTCTTCCATAGAAGTGATGAGTAAAAACATTGGCATTGTTAGTATCCCATAATGGAAAAGGCAGGGTTGACCATTTCAGATTGATGTATGGTACTATGGAGGTATTAAATCAATCATTTTTCATAGATCACTATCTGAATTAAGAGAGACTACTCAAATAACTTCTTCCCGTATATTTAGTAGAAAGTGATTTGAAGAAATGATGAGTGTTCCTGGTGATTCCCATAATGATTGTATGACTTAATAGTAAGTTATATTAAGAACCAATCTTTATCTCCTGATTAGCTAAACTCAATTAGTAGTTGATCGTTACTTAGAGCCTACTCTAATACCAAGAAAGAAAGAAGTGGGAAAATTTATGAGAATAAAAATTAGAATAATATATTGTATTTATTTGGCCAAAAAATTGAAATGATTTTGTTAAAAAACTTAATCTATTCATGGAAGAATTGGGCTTATATAGCCTTACAACTTTTTTTACAAATCAAACCCTTGACTTCTATATTTCTATTTACAAATAGGACCCTAAACTATATACAATTCTCAACACTCCCCCTCAAAATGGGCAAAAAAATAACAACTAATCTCATTTTGTTACAAAACCTGAATAGATATAATGAGCTAAGTCCCTCGGTGAGACAGTCATCTACTTGCTCTCTAGTGTTAAATGACTTATCTCCCGTAGTCCACTATTCAACTTTTCCTTAACAAAAAACTTGTCAATCTCCATATGCTTGGTTCTGTCATGCTGCACCGTGTTGTTGGCAATGTTGATTACTAACATTTTGTCACACCACAGCTTCATTTGAGCTCCTTGGTTCACCTTGAGCTACATCAACAGAGTTCTTAGCCATAACATCTCGGAGCCTTGGCCCTATATTCTACCTTTGTCGTCGACCTCGCAACTACCGACTGTTTCTTGCTCTTCCAAGAGACCAAATTGCCTCATATGAATATCCAGTATCCTAATGTGGACCTCCTGTCATCAGCACAGTCAACCGAATCAGAGTCACGGTAGCCCTCAATGTTTGAATACCCATTTTTTTCTGATGATACCCTTCCTTGGTGCACTCTTCAAATACCTCGGAATCTGAACTGCATCCATGTGGCCCTTCCTCGGATCATGCATGTAAAGACTCACTACGCTTATTGCAAATGATATGGCAGGAAGAGTGTCACTCAGCTAGATGAGACCGCCTACCAACCTTTGGTATCTCATGATCAACTGGCTCTCTTGCCTCTTCGCTAAATTTTCCCTTCCAATCAATTAGTGTAACTAAAGGCTTGTATCCCAACATGTTTGTCTCTGTGAGCATGTCTAGCACATACTTCCATTGAGATAAAACAATCCCCTCTGCCTCACGAGCCAACCTCAATCCCAATGATGTATCTAAGTTGTCCCAGGTCCACCTCAAACTCTTTGCCACCCAAACTTGCCTTCAACTGAGGAATCTCTCTCTCATCATCACCAGTGACATTCATATCATTCACATACACAACAAGAATAGTAATATGATCATGTCGTCGAAAGAATACTGTGTGGTCAGTATTGATCTGTCGATATCCCGTGTCTACCATTGCTCCCATGAACCTGTCAAACGAAGCTCGAGGAGATTGTTTCAAACAGTAAATTGACTTACTCAACCTGCATAACTTGCCCACTGTTTGGTTTGTGTCAAATCTTGGGAGTATCTCCATGTGCACCTCCTCTAGCAGATCCCCATGAAGAAATGCATTCTTCATATCTAGTTGGTGTAACATACATTCACTATTCACAACCAAAGAGATGAGTGTCCTGACTATGCTCATCTTTGTCACAACTGCAAAAGTCTCATCATAGTCGATGTCATACGTCTAACTATATCCTTTCGTCACTGTGCTTTGTAGTGATCAATCTTTCCTTATGTGGTTTGCTTCAGTGTGAAGACCATCTGCACCCGACTACCTTTTTCCCTGTTGGCCAACATGAGCTCCCACATCTTGTTCTTATTGAGAGCACCAAGTTCTTCCAGCATGGCATCCTTCCACTTTGAATCCTTCTTAGCTACATGTCAACACTTGGGTATAGAGACAACGCCCAAAGATGCAATGAATACTCCGTATATAGGTGATATGTTAAAGTATGAGACGAACTGAGCAATTTCATGAGAGAAACCAGAACAATTAGAAGAATAACGATCAAGAGAATAACCCGCATTACTGTGTGATGTCCTCCTTAAAGTCATGGGAGTGTGAGAAGAAGAGAGAGAGATCGTAACACCTATGTAATCAGAATCCGAGATGGATAGTCTAGGTACCTCAGAAGTTGGGGTAAATCGGGATAAGTGACTTGTTGGCATGAGTGGTACTGCAGGAATTGCTCCCTCATTTTACCTCATTGTATACACCCTCAGCTCTCCTTGGGCTTGAATACCACCACCTTCAGGCTCATTTTCCTCCAGGATTGGCTCTTCCTCATTAAATTCTTCCCACACAATGGGACAAGGCCTCATTCTCACATGTACTAATCTCTCGCCATCACTACTCTCTCCCTCTTGTCTCATACCACCATTATCTGACGAGTCAATAAAGGGTGAGGTTACCTCCAAGGAGAAGTAAGGTTTGAATTCTCTAAATGTCACATTCATACTCACAAATAGTTTATTCTCTATTAAGCTCCAACAAACAAAACCCTTCTGACTACAGAATAACCCACAAAAACACACTTCACAGCTTTAGAATCCAGCTTCCCTATTTATGGTTTATTGTTTTTCACGAAACATACACAACCAAATACCTTTAACGGGAAGATCCTGTCAATATCTCTTTTCAACAACTCACAAGGAGATTGTCACTCCAACACTCTTTAAGGCATTCTATTTATCAAAATGAGCGGCTGCCAAAATTACTTGCCCCCATAGGTGTTTTGAGACATTCATCGAGATCATCATGCTTCGGGTTACCTCTAGAAGGTGTTTCTTTATTCTTTTTGCTACTTCATTTTATGTCGATGTGTATGGAAAAGTTGTTTGATTTTGTATCTCATGGATTGAAATGTACTCCCCAAACGTCTTGTTGGTATACTCTGTCTCGTTATTAAAACTCAATATCTTCACCACTGCATCGTATCGAGTTTGAATCGCCCTGTAAAAATCTTTAAAGCAGGCAAACACATCATTTTTGTTTCTCGTCAAATATAACCAAATAACACGAGAAAAATAATCAAAGAAAATGACAAAATATCTATAGTCATTCATCAAAGTTGTAGAACAAGGTCCACATATATTTGAATATACCAAATCAAAAACACAAGAACACCTATTATCATAACTAACATAAGAGTTCCTGGTATCCTTACCCAACTCACATGCATGATATACCCGTTTTTGTTTATATGTCTTCTCATACAAAGATGAATACAAACAGCTCAAAAGATTAAACGAAGAATGTCATGTGTCTGTCACATAACAATAACATATCCTCTACACTCCTCCTAGATCCTCCTACTCCAACACGTTCTAGCATGGATGTCAGCGTTGAGTCCATCCTCTCTCTATCCAAGTAACGGAGTCCATTATACCACGTGTCAGTCCCCTTCTCTTGAAAGATCACCTTAGAAATATTAAAGGAAACAACACATTTTAGTTGGAGAAAAATGACATTAATGGATAAAAGTTTCACCGGAAAGAAAAAAACATGCAAAACATTGAACAAAGTCTTAGAATTCGTACATCTCATTGTAACCTTGCCAATCATAGTTTGTGTTATACCATCATCTATCTAAATATTCTCTGAAACTGTTAGACGAGTATATGAATCAAACTCACTAACATTACCTGTCACATGTCGATATGCACTAGAATTTATTATTCATTCAGGTGATCTTATGGCGGATATAGAGGCAAGAGCATGTGCATGATGAATATCTTTGCCTAAGTGAGCATAAGTAGCAGTGCTCCTCTTTGATGACGATAAAGCGGATGCATTACCAGTCACATCACCAACTATTTTATACTCTCTTCAACATCTCCAAGAACTCATGATCTTCATTGATAAAGATCACCCTCGTCTCTCGCTCATTCTCCGCTACCATCAGATTTGTCCGATAGCCCCCTCTTTCACCTCTTTAGACCTCTCAATTACGACCAAAGCCTCTAGATTGTTCACGTCCACCAGTCTCTCTCCTTAGGTGGCTTTGAACAAGCTTTGCTCAGGTGTCCCACTTCTCCAATGTTGTAGCACATGCAGGTCTTCACTTGAGCACCAATCACACCTTCACTCGAGGCGGTCAAAGCTGATCGCATGCTGAAAGTCCTTTCGACACAAATCTAAGTAAAATATCTTTAGTTGGCATATTTGAATATACGTGTTAAAATATTATCCCTAAGTTATGTCTTATATCTATTAAACCCTTATATCTGGCTGAAAGACATTATGTTGAGTAAAGCATATTTATATTTTAATAAAATAACAATAGCCAGGTCAACAATCTTATATCTATCCAAAAAAATGTAGAGAGATCATCACATACCTTAAGTTGTAATAATTAATGCTAGTTTATGTAGCGCTATTATCAATATTAATTTATCCAGAGACAGTAAGTTTTTACCCAAAAATTAGCAATCATTTGATTAGAATCAAAATTTCTTCACTCAATTTCAAATTATACAGAAATTTGTTAACATAAATTTTCAATAGAATGAAAATGCTTCCAAATTTACATCACCCTGTATATAGTTCCATGTCTCTAATCCATGTTTTCTCTGTGGTGGTAGATGCATAGTTATTGCAAACATCAACTCACAGAAAAACACAAATAGTTGACGAAAGAAATGAATAAAAATATTACCAACTTCTAATGTTCATTCATACCATTCAGACATATGCATCCACCCAATCATCAGAATGAAGTTCATCTTATCAATCTTCAAATTGTACATGCTTAAGACCAAAAAAAACAATAAAGGGCTGTTCGGCATCCTATTTGAGGTAAGAAATAAGCAAAATGTTGCTTGAATCTCACCAAACAAAAGAATGAGACTTTAAATCCTATTATTTTGATAAATCCATTGCCAGCTCTATAATTGGTTAAATCGAGGACTTCTTAAATCCCACAACTCACAAGATTTGATGAATAAAAAGAATTTGGCTTCATGCAAATTTCAAATTTAGGAACAAATAGACTAATAATTCATAAATATTTAGCAAGATTTGACAATTTTCAAGTTTTCATCATCTCGAGATTTACTGAATGTGTATTTATAAGATCTACCATATTCCACTTGAGTTAAATCCTACATACAGGTGGTTGCTAGCTAGCTTTGCAGGCAAAAATTTTGAAAGTTGTTGCCAGTTCTGGGATTGAATCCCCCGCCTATCAAACATCTGTTCAGCACTCAATTTTCAAAATAACAATAATAATAATAATAATAATAATAATGAAGATTTACAAACCACTCAAGTCTTATTTACTTTACATATCTAACACCTAAACTTAATAATTGGATAAACCCTAGTCAAGGAATCACCTTAAAATGAGCAAAGACATTGTCAATCATATGCCCAAAAACACAAGGAAGATGCCATTGACCTTTCATAAAACCTACCCAGCAACTCGAATCGTAAAAAATTAAAGAATGATCGATAGATGAACAGTTTCTTTAACTTGTATCACTCAAAATTACCGCATAAGAAGCAGAAATGCTGCCATCTTACTGTACATAATTCCCTATACTTCTCACAGAGGGAAGAAAACTTTCATTATTCTCTTAAAGATAGCCAAAAACAAAACCTACAATTCACGCAAGCCACAAACTTAAAACAAAATACTCGACGAGAAGTAAGAATTTTTGTGAACGTTTCCATACATTTCTCTTTAAAATATGCAAATGTCGCTCAGTGAATCGCTGAAAGAAGGCCCAACAAAAGAGATTCAAACAAAATCTTATGAACAACATCGCTCGCAAGAACAAATATAGCATGGAAGGAAAAATTGCGCAACAAATGAAGTAAAAGAGTAAGAAAAATGTGAGGAGAGTTTCCTTGCCAGCCTTCTGTCCTTCGGTGAAGAAGTCGCGGAGAGACGAAAGGGTATACTCTCTCCTCTGAGCAGGCCATGCTGCACCGGCAACAGGTAACTTTACCGTTGTAGGCAGTAACATGCTAATTGATTTCAAAGGATGATTCTTATTGAAAATAATATAAATAGTATAAAAATAGAGTACTATAAGTCTTGCAAATATTAAGTTAAGTGTATTCTTGTTTGTTTGAGCATGGAATGATAAAAACATTATCATATTTAAACATAGTCCCACTCAACCCTTAGTAATAAATAATTTATTATATATTTTATATTTATATGATATATTTTTTAAATAAAATTCGATCTATTTCTTTTACATGATATTATGCTCATTTCAAACCTATTACATTGATTATTTATTTGTTTTCATAAGATAATTCACTGGTAATTTTATATAAAAAAATTATATATTCATGTCGGCACTATTTNCCCAGCGGAGTCTCCATAAGCTGTCGGCACTATTTTTGGTGTGGAGTTTTTCCGTAAGAAGCTGTCGGTCATCGGAATTGAAATCCCGTTGCCCGCTTCGGAAGGACATTAAAAAGTTGGGTTTTGAAAAAGATGAAGTCAAACTGATTCCATAATTTTCATAATTTAGATAAAAGAGCGCTTTACCTCAAATTTTGTATCTATCTCGAAGGATAAACACAAGAATTGAGGGTGAGGCTCGATCAAATAAACTAAAGAAAGTTATGACATCCGTTTGGTCTGTGAAACCAATGTATTGGCCGACAAATTCCCCTATTTAATATAAGGAATTAAATAGGGTTTGTATTATGCTGGGTTCGGGAAAAGCTTCCTATAAGGGCAAGCCCCTATAGTTAATTACATCTTAGGTAACTGAAGTTACCTAAGAATACTCTCAATAAAATCAAGAAAAATTATCTTCAAAGAGTTCAAATGGTAAGGACATTTCAAAGATATTGGATTAAGAAGTGTGAATGGGATTGGTTCAAATTTGGAACATTTTGTTTTAGAGTCCAAAGGAGGAAACACTAGAGGATATCACTGATCCGAAGGAAAACTTTGGTGATTTCCCAAGCTATCCTATTGTTTGGCTTCAATTTAGGAGAAATCATTTAGATGTTCCATCCTGTAATTTTTATTAGGATTTACATTTA
>JXCR01126767.1:0-19959 GCA_002079205.1 Phalaenopsis hybrid cultivar | reverse complement strand
CTTTTTTACATTTCTACCACCCAAATATTTCATGTCACAAAAGATATCACTATTTTAACTTCTAAAAAGTGAAATATGGTGGCATATATGTAAAAATTAAAATTTAGGTTTTTGATATGTGAATCCATAGGAATTGAGTGGTATGTATGTTAATCTTCCATTATCTTTATATTCACATTCTTAGACACTTGCTGTCTTGTTCACATTCAACATCTTGTTGCAGGGCATCAGCCAGCTTTTTGGGGTATTTTATCATTTTATTTTTGAGGTGTTTGGCCAGCGGGATGCTAATCAAAGTGGTAAGTGGTCAAGATTTTATTTATATATTCTTTGTTCTTCTAATTTGTGCTTCCTTTTTCTTTCTTTTCTCCAGCTCGACTTAAATCTTCCCTGTCAAAAATTGTTCAAGAATGCGACCAGGGGATTAGACCTCAAAATCAACAGTTTTCATCATCACCTAAATCAATCAGCACATTGCTAGCACATAGTGATGTAATGCCAACCATTCCTTCAGGAACTGTGCCTGGTACTGCATTTGGGCTTAAGGTATCAATTTATATTTTATTTTAGGGGCATTTACATAAATAGCACACAATTCTTATGTATTTACTTCTCACACCTAAACATTCATATTTACACACATAGCACTCAAATCTTTTATAGCATATCAAAAAGAGCACTATTATCACTGTTGAAAAGTGAAATGCACGTTTTCATGCATAGGTTTAATGCACCAAAGTGTCATGCGTGTAACTATGAAGGTTTGTGTGTGAGATATGTAAATACATAAGAATTGTGTGCTATGTATGTAAATTTCCCTTTATTTCTTTTCCTAGACTAACTGGAATGTTTTTTTTTTTTTTAGTTGGGATTTGGGAATAATAGGTAACGTTAAAACCCAATTCTTTTATAAAAATTTTTCAGAATTCAACTTTTACCGTCATTATAAAAACAGAACTTGATAACTTTATCTCTTCTAGTGTTTCCTGTCATTTGTAGATATAATTTCTATTGTCCATTTATTTAAAGGGAAATTTTCTGAATATATTTAATTAAAGTATGAGTTAAACGATCGGTGGGTAAAATATTTCTATATTACAATAATTCTCGTTTAAGACATTTATATGTATAATAAAACATTACATATTCATGTTTTATGAAAAATCAACGATAAAATAATAACATGAGATAATAAATAAATCAGTTTAATTGTTATTTTTATTTATTTCATATAAAATATCCATCTATTTGTAGTAAAAGTGAGTCTCCATCTATTTGTACTAAAAGTACACCTTTTATAACATTTTTCAGAATCCACCAAAAAAATAGACGATATATATTTTTTACGTGCACTAGTATGTTGTCTCCTAGCTTAGTACCATTCAAGGGTAACTCCAACATTTAACATGCAAATGGAGTTATGTACATGAATGAAAATATGTCACATGTTTCTTTCTTTTGTTAAACAAATCTTAGATAGTTTAAGCATATGAGAAATATAAATTTTACATTTTAAAAGAAAATATTAAATAAAATTAAAATATTTTTAATTTTACTTTTACATTTGCTTCCATGACTAAAAATGAATTGTTGTGAACGAAAATCATGTTTAACCATCTGCTCAGAATAATCAAATATCTTTTTTCTAGTCAAGCTCTTTTCTTTGATGTACCTATAATAATAAATTATATTTGATTAACATTGATTGCCATTAGGATAGTATGTTATTTGATCTTTTAGTGACATTAATTGACAATTATTAAAACTATACCTAGCGAAATTAATATCATGCATCCAATGTTTATTCTTTTCTTTAAGTTTTGGATGAATCTATTTATGTAAAAAAAGTTGTTTGAATAATAAAAATGTTTAGATAAGAACGTCTAACCGTCTGTTCCTGCTTTAGTATTCCAAACTCTAGGGCTGAGTTGTGACAAATACTACTCTTTAGTGTAAAGATCATTTTATGCCCATTTGCATTAATACTTCATTTAAACGTCGACCACTGATGATCATGTTAGGAGGGTAGATGTTTTAGATTCCACTTATGCTAAATGCAGAGGTAAACCTAAAAAATTTGTGCTTATTGTATAAAAAGGGATCTTAATCTGTTAGAATTAAATGAAAATATGACACTAGGGCACAATGGAGAAAAAGATTCATGAAGCGGACCCCACTTAATGGGGAGAAAGGTTAGTTGTTGTTGTTGTTGTTGTATCCCTTATCACAGTCATTTATTCAGATAAATTTGTCATTTTTTTATAAAATTAATCAAATGGTGGTTGCTAAAATCA
This sequence comes from Phalaenopsis hybrid cultivar, assembly GCA_002079205.1. NCBI lineage: Eukaryota > Viridiplantae > Streptophyta > Magnoliopsida > Asparagales > Orchidaceae > Phalaenopsis > Phalaenopsis hybrid cultivar. Next base: position 17,665 of record JXCR01126767.1, on the reverse strand, counting down.
TGCATGTTTTTCGTTATAAAAAATTATTTAAAGTAATTATTATTCATATTTGGGAGAAGAAGGCCATATCATCTCTTTCCTATCTTTATTTTTCTTTGATGGCAAGAGGGGGAATGGGTTTGGGGGAAGAGAGAGAGAGAGGTGGTAATATGGGGTAAATACAGCAACAGGTCTTGGCATTATAGGAAGCTCTTTTCGGTTATGTTTCAATTTTCCTTTTATATCTTTGGAATGTGTAATGGTGAGACCGGCAAGGCTCTTTGACACATAATGTTAGCCTTTAAAAAAGAAGCATAAAATAAACTTGGGTGTTGTTGAGATGAGAATGCAGAGACAATGCGAAATGAATATATTCGTGATAGGGTTGGCGTGGCTCCAGCGACAGATAAGATTAGAGAGAGTCGTGTTTGATGGTTTGGTCACATTAAACGTTGACCATGTGATGATCCTGTTAGGAGAGTAGATGTTTTAGATTAGACTTATGTTAAGAAAGACGTAGGAAGATCTAAAAGTATTTGATCTTAATCTATTAGAATTAAATGAAAATATGACATTCAATAGGACACAATGGAGAAAAAGAATTTATGTATATGACCCCACTTAGTGGTATAAAGGCTTGTTGTTGTTCTTGCTGCTGCTGCATCAATTCTACATTTTTGTTCCTCTCATGTTCCAAGTAAAGAGAGAGAGAGGTGGTAATATGCAGTAAATACAGCAACAGGTCTTGGCATTATAGGAAGCTCTTTTCGATTATGTTTCAATTTTCCTTTTATATCTTTGGAATGTGTAATGGTGGGACCGGCAAGGCTCTTTGACACATAATGTTAGCCTTTAAAAAAGAAGCATAAAATAAACTTGCGTGTTGTTGAGATGAGAATGCTTGGGTGGATGAGTGGCTTGACACCTAGAGACAATATGCGAAATGAATATATATGTGATAGGGTTGGCGTGGCTCCAGCGACATATAAGAGTAGAGAGAGTCGTATTTGATGGTTTGGTCACATTAAACGTTGATCATGTGATGATCCTGTTAGGAGAGTAGATGTTTTAGATTAGACTTATGTTAAGAAAGACGTAGGAAGATCTAAAAGTACATGGGCATATTGTAATAAAAATGATCTTAATCTATTAGAATTAAATGAAAATATGACATTCAATAGGACGCAATGGAGGAAAAGAATTGATGTATATGACCCCACTTAGTGGTATAAAGGCTTGTTGTTGTTCTTGTTGCTGCTGCTGCATCAATCCTACATTTTTGTTCCTCTCATGTTCCAAGTATTCCCTTATTTGTCTTCCTCTATTTTCTTGATTTTATTTTGTGAAACATGTTTTGTTCTGGTACTGCATTGAAGATTATTTTGATTTCCTATTCCACAGTAAAAATGTGTATTTTCTGTAGTAGCTTAATTTTAGGGAAATTACATACATACCACAATTCTCATGTATTTTCATATCTAACTAAAGTTTGATATTTACACCGATAACACCTTGATGTCATAAGCCTTGCATGAAAGAATGTTCTTTACTTTTAAAGGTAATGATGGTTGTATATTTGATGTGATGTTAAAGTTCTGAGTGGCATGCATGTAAATATGAATGTTTAGTTAGATATTTGCATAAAATTTTTGTGGTATGTATGTAAATGCCTCTTAGTTTTATCATGTAAAGTATATTTTGGTTTGGTTCTGTGTATGAAGATCACTGATTTTATATGCCACAGGAAAGATGTGTTGCCGCTGAGACGTTATCTTACGTTGCTCAGATCTTGCATAGATCCAAAGCTCATCTTCAGTCGAGGTTGTTTCAGCAGAACGGCACTCTGGTTGAGGATTTTTTTGGGAATCTGGTATGATTGCCTTTGGGTTCTCAATCATTTTTTGCAACACGAAATGCAATTTATAGAATTGATGTAATGTGCTTAGTTGAAACATGATATTAATTTCTTGGAAGATATACAAACCTACCACTCAATTCCTATTTATTTGCATATCTAACATGTCAACTTTGATTTTTGCATACCTATGCATGAAAAGATGTATTTCACTTTTTAAAAGTTAACATGGTAGTATTTTGATGTGATATGTAAGATTTAGGTGGTATAAATATAAAAAAGCAAAATTTAGGCATTAGATATGTAACAGGAAATTTGGTGGTATGTAGCTAAGTGCCCCTAATTTCTTTCTTTTTTTTCAGANAGATATGTAACAGGAAATTTGGTGGTATGTATCTAAGTGCCCCTAATTTCTTTCTTTTTCTCAGGTAGATTCAGTTCCTGATCTAATTGAACACATTCATAAGACAACTGCGAGAATGCTTCTTCATATCAATGGGTAAAGTCGTATAATCCTTTTTTTTTTGTTTTTTTAGTAGTAGTAGTAGTAGTATTAGTTATCACTTCTTTTNGATCTAATTGAACACATTCATAAGACAACTGCGAGAATGCTTCTTCATATCAATGGGTAAAGTCGTATAATCTTTTTTCTTTTTTTTTTTTGTAGTATTAGTACTACTAGTATTAGTTATCACTTCTTTCTGCATTATGGATTTAGATACCTTGGCTTGTGTTTTACTGCAAGTTTTCACTGGTTTGTAAAAACGATAACTCATCCAGTGCTCTCAGCTGAACTCAGTTTTTTTTTGCTGTTTTGTCACATAAAAGCACCTGCACTATCAAAACTATCCATTTGGGGGGGGCATTTATATGTGTGCCACCTAATTCCCATGTATTTAGAGCTCCAACACCTAAATTTTACTTTTACATTTATAACACTCAAATTGTTCCTACCCATAAAAAATACTACCATTTTAACTTTTAAAAAATGAAATACACCTAGGTAAGTTGGCGTGTATGTAAAAATTGTAGTTTAGGTGTTAGATATATAAATACATAGGAATTAAATGGTGTGTATGTAATTCTTCCATTTTTTTCTCTCTTGCTGGCGCAGATCTAGGGTAGAAAAAGAATGTGGACTTGAGACTATTTTCAGTATCAATGTTTTTCTTTTGCCTTCAAATTCCGTACTCAAAGGTGGCAGTCGATTTGGATATTAACTGACCATCAGACTGCCATGGATTTGCTTTTGCAAGCTTCCCCTTTTCATATTGTGTCAAAATTGTCATATATGTAATAGTAAATGCATTGGTTCCCCTGAATTTTAAAGAGCACTAGTCATCTGCACGGATGATAACTGAAATTCCCTGATTTGTATGAGAAAGTCNAAATACATAGGAATTAAATGGTGTGTATGTAATTCTTCCATTTTTTTCTCTCTTGCTGGCGCAGATCTAGGGGAGAAAAAGAATGTGAACTTGAGACTATTTTCAGTATCAATGTTTGTCTTTTGCCTTCAAATTCCGTACTCAAAGGTGGCAGTCGATTTGGATATTAACTGACCATCAGACTGCGATGGATTTGCTTTTGCAGGCTTCCCCTTTTCATATTGTGTCAAAATTGTCATATATGTAATAGAAAATGCATCTGAGGGAGTGGTTCTCCTGAATTTTAAAGAGCACTAGTCATTTGCACGGATGATAGCTGAAATTCCCTGATTTGTATGAGAAAGTGCTTTCTTTTGATTCTTCACATCTATTAATTTTTTAGAGAAGTGTCAAAATTGTTTATTGAATCTTTGCATGGCGTCATTTTAGTCCCATAGTTTTAAAAAAGGATCAATTTAGCCCTCAAACTTCTTTAATATGGGTTGAAATATTTCTAGTGAGGACCATTTTAGTTCCCATTAAAATAGTGTAGGAATTAATTATTAGTTCTATAAACTGGAACTCAAATGACCCATGTAAATAATCTGGGGACTATTTTGGCACTTTACTCGTTACTTTTTACATGATGCATCTGCAATTATNTTTTTTAGAGAAGTGTCAAAATTGTTTATTGAATCTTTGCATGGCGTCATTTTAGTCCCATAGTTTAAAAAAAGGATCAATTTAGCCCTCAAACTTCTTTAATATGGGTTGAAATAGTCCTAGTGAGGACCATTTTAGTTCCCATTAAAATATTGTAGGAATTAATTAATAGTTCTATAAACTGGAACTAAAATGACCCATGTAAATAATATGGGGACTATTTTGGCACTTTACTCATTACTTTTTACATGATGCATCTGCAATTACTTGCAGGTAATTTTGCTGATTGGTGCTATAGTTATATGGTCCCTAGGTTTTCAAAGTTGCTGCTTAATAAATCTCTGGTATTTTTGCGGTAAAAGTTACAGTTTGGTCTTGTCAGCTTTGCACTTTTCTGTAGCATTTTCTTCTGATTTTCATNGTGCTATAGTTATATGGTCCCTAGGTTTTCAAAGTTGCTGCTTAATAAATCTCTGGTATTTTTGCGGTAAAAATTACAGTTTGGTCTTGTCCGCTTTGAACTTTTCTGTAGCATTTTCTTCTGATTTTCAATGTGAGCTATTCTTAAATCCAGTTGTTTGACTCTATTTAGACCTTCAAGATATTTTGCGAAAATAAATATCACTGGCTTCAACATTCTGCTTGTTGCCTCTCTCATTTTATTTTCATTTGAATGATTTCGGTTGATTGGTAACGTTGAATCAGGTTATGCAACTCTCTTGTGACCCTTCAAGAATATTTNATATCACTGGCTTCAACATTCTGCTTGTTGCCTCTCTCATTTTATTTTCATTTGAATGATTTCGGTTGATTGCTACCGTTGAATCAGGTTATGCGACTCTCTTGTGACCCTTCAAGAATATTCTTTTTGTATTTTTACAAAACGTTTATTTTATCTGTTGTCTTTGTGTAACTTGGCCCTCTGATTTTCAACTTGCATTATCCTTTTATCCAGTTATATCTCTCATGATCTTTCAAGATCCTGTGATTAAAATATTGTTTTTTCATAAAATTACACTTTAACCCTATCCCTTTTTAGGAATTTTTGTGCCTTTGTCCTCTGATTTCAGCTTTGCATATTCTGCTCCTTTCTATTTTAAGTAGCAAGTTCTTTGGCTGACATGAGCCTACGAAGAGCATTGTTACTACATAAGAATTGGAAGATTTACATACATACCCGTCTATTCCTTTTTATTGACATATCTAACACCTATACTTCAATTTTTACATATTGCACATTACCTATGCATGAAATATGTATTTCACTTTTTAAAAGTTTTAATAATGGTACTTTTATGTGATATAAAAGATTTGGGTGGTATAAATTTAGCAAGCAAGGTTTAGGTGCTATGTAAATACATAAGAATTGGGTGCTATGTATGTAAATTGCCCTTAAGAATTTGCGTTGCTCTAGGAATATTCTTCACATTCTATCTAGACAAAACAGAATCTTTTTTATGGTGANTTCTGCTCCTTTTTATTTTAAGTAGCAAGTTCTTTGGCTGACATGAGCCTACGAAGAGCATTGTTACTAAATGAGAATTGGAAGATTTACATACATACCCGTCTATTCTTTTTTATTGACATATCTAACACCTATACTTCAATTTTTACATATTGCACATTACCTATGCATGAAATATGTATTTCACTTTTTAAAAGTTTTAATAATGGTACTTTTATGTGATATAAAAGATTTGGGTGGTATAAATTTAGCAAGCAAGGTTTAGGTTCTATGTAAATACATAAGAATTGGGTGCTATGTATGTAAATTGCCCTTAAGAATTTGCGTCGCTCTAGGAATATTCTTCACATTCTATCTAGACAAAACAGAATCTTTTTTATGGTGCGTGCTCTGGCCTAGTAGGATCTCTATGCTAAATTGTATAAGCTGTTATTTGGTTTAGTTTGTGTAATCAGTTATGAACACGTGGAATGAGAGATGTGGTTGCATTCTGTTCTGGCAAGAGCTGAAAATAGAACTGGTCATATTTATTTTTTGAATGTTTTTTTTTTAGATTTTGTTCATTCTTTGTTTCAACCAAATTTTTAGGGGCCTTTGGGATCATTTATGTCTTTTATTCTATTTTTTATTTTTATTTTGTTTTGTTTATGTTTTGAATTGAAACAAAAAATGTTTGATTATTTTATTAACCCTCGAAACAAGTGGAAAAAACATGTTCATTTGTTTAGAACCAAAAAATAAAAGATATAAAAAATACAATAAACAAACATGTCTTTAAAAAAGAAAAAACCAAACTCAAAAGAAAAACCAAACTGATCCCAAACAAGCCCTTAGTATTGTATAGNTTATGTCTTTTATTCTATTTTTTATTTTTATTTTGTTTTGTTTATGTTTTGAATTGAAACAAAAAATGTTTGTATATTTTATTACCCTCGAAACAAGTGGAAAAAACATGTTAATTTGTTTAGAACCAAAAAATAAAAGATCTAAAAAATACAATAAACAAACATGTCTTTAAAAAGAAAAAACCAAACACAAGAAAAACCAAACTGATCCCAAACAAGCTCTTAGTATTGTATAGAAAAAAAATATATATAAGAACATAAGGAGGGAAGGGAGGGAACTTAACATGTAGGTTTGGTTGCTTGCTTCATGTGATGTGTAAGTCTTGATACTGCCTTGTGCTAGCATGCAAATTCTGCCGATTTGATTACCCACATTCCTTTCTTTGTTAACCTAAGTTTTGATTTAGTATTTTTTATTACAGGTATACAGATAGGATAGCCAATGCTAAGTGGGAGGTTAAAGAGCTTGGACTAGAGCATAATGGGTACAAGTTTAATGATTTTTATGAGATGTTTTTGTTGATCTGTTTTATATCTGAATTTTATCTAACATTGATGTTTTCTTGGATTCTATATGATAGCAAAGCTATCATACTTTTCAATGCAGATTGGATTATTATAACTTGAGAAACACTTGTAAGGCTTAAAAGTTTGATTAAATACTGGCATAGCCACGTCGATGCATGATAAGGACTGGAATTTTGTTTGCAGACCTTTATTTCAGACAACAAAAACAATGCCAATATATGTTTCTATGATGCATTTTAAGCGACATAATTGTTATATTCGCTAAATATCCTTTCTGATTATTAAGAGATTAGTTGGTGACATGTGGAGGCTTTTGATAGACTTGGGTGACGCAACTTTTTACTCTCTAACATGGGCTTATAAATTGTTTTTTACCTTAGTCAAGAATACATCTCCTCCATTCCTTTCTTATTTACCCACATTTATGAATACATCCTGTGATTTAAAGGCAATTGCCCAAGATTTGTGAAAACTCAATACCAATGTGTTGACCTCATTTTGAGGTCATTTCTCCTCTCCTTAGATCCTAGGATCTAGCTCTATGGTTTTCTATTGACTATCTTAGAGGACTAGAGCTGGACCTACTCCTTTAGAAATTCGAACCACTTCCCAATTCTGTTGTGGTATCTCGCCTGAGTGGTCTCAAACCATAACCATTTGATCGAGTGATTGTGTTCACGGACCATCATCATTTGGTCGAGTGGTTAAGGACCATCATGCGGAGACCCAAAGAGAGATCCCATAGGGTTTAAAAGCCTCAAGACACTCATAATGACTGTAGTGCATTCGCACACACAAATACCACAATTTGTGTTACCTACACCTGTAAAAACTTCACAATTAATCGGAACATAATTCAATTTTTAAAATAACCGATAAAGAACCAGAAATTTAAAGACAAATCGAATTTGACGCATTTTTTACCCGACGTCGAAGAGGTTGTCCGGACGACACCAGATGACAAAACGGACCGCGCCGGCGCGTCCGAAACGTTAAAATTACCTAGAACAGATATCCAATTTGCTATGCTTTCATGCATAAGTGAAAATGCACAAATCGAGATTTTCAAATATTAACATAATAATAATAATAATAATAATAATAATAATAATAATAGTAGTAATAATGACTCTACTTAATCCCACTCATGCACGCAAACTCGCAGCCCAGGTACACTCCTCTGCCGCGCACGCGCCTAACCGACCCTAATCCCTCTTCTCCTCGCTCGGTCCTGCCGCACGATCGCCTTCTCTCCCACTATCAGCCGCACCCAAGCAGAACCCTAGCTCACTCGTCTCCTGGTTCGATCGCGAGCTTTCCATCGTTCGACTCTTCCTCTTCTTCGCAAGCCGCCCGACCGAGCGGCTCTCCAACGGCGAAATCTACCTGGCCGACCCTTAATCTTCCTGAGGCCTACTTCTCTTTCTCCCTAAATGCTTCTCCTCCTCTCCCATCATCCTATTCGACCACCAGTAGGGTCGGTAGGTGGCTTCTCCTCTCTCTTTTGCCTATAAAACCCCACCTTGGGAAGGTCTTTAGGGTTGGCCGAAAATTGAAAAGCAGGGTGGAGCTGCTGCCAAAATCTTGTCTTGCGTAGATTTCCTGTTCAGTTGCTCGGCATTCTTTCTGGGCTGCTCGGTACTCTTGCTTGTCGGTTCCATATTCTTGCTTGGTTGTGTGTTTGACTACCAAGGGTTGTTGAAAATTTTGAGAGAAGAGAAAGGATCTGGGGCATCTTTGATCGTAAACATTTGTTGTTGTATTTCTCGAGGTTTTCGAGATATATTTTGCATCAAGGATCTTAAAGGAGATTTTTGCTGATTTTTATTTCCTTAGGCTGGTTCTTGAGTTTACTATTGAATCTACATCAAAAGATAATCTTCTTCCGCCTTTTTACAAGCATTCAAAGGAGATATCTATTTTACCTATTCTCATGTCTTGGATTTAATGAATTCATAATTTATAAAGATGTGTTTAGTAGATTTTGCTATAATGATTTCTTGCCTGGCGATATGAATAATCTTTCTAATTCGCGTCATTTGAAGTTGGCCCTTGAATACATTTGCTAAAGTAATCTTTCTAATCTGTCACTTGGAATGACCCTTGAATACATTTGCTAAAGTAATCTTTTTAATCTGTGTCACTTGGAATTGCCCCTGAATGCATTCTCTAATGCACCTTGAAATTGGGAAATTTTGGTCACTTTAAGCACTTATTGAGTTTAATGTTAGGAATGAGAATGTTTATGGAATTGGGGAGCTAGAACGCATGAGCTAGATGCATAAATTAAAAATACATTTTTCTAGAAAATGTGAAGGATGTTAGGGAGGATTGCACAACAAAAAAAATTATTTGAGAAAAAAAATGAGAGAAGCTCAGATTTATTCTCAAATTGGGGCTTAGTTTTGGCTCCCTGTGGCTATCTTCTTTGTTCAAATTGCATGTTCGGTGAAAATTTAATTTTTCAAATTTCTTATGCTGCCATTTACTTATTTAAAGTACATGTTAGATGGAATAACTATTGCTGCCCTTGTTTGAAATGCATGCTCGAAAAAATCTTTTTATGTTAAAGAATTATTTTGGTTGCCCTGTTTCGAATCACATGTGGAATGAAATATTGATTTGAGACTTGACTTTTGAACTCTCTATTATTGTTACCTCTGTTCGGATAGATGCAAACTTTGGGTTTTAAAGCCTTGAGGATTTACTTTGTGTTGGACTCGGTTTGCCTCCTGTGTTGGGCTCGATTTTGTCATTGTGCTGGGCTTGTTTTTGCTTTGAAATGGCTTAGTTTTGTCCTTGTGCTGGGCTCGATTTTGCCTTGTGATGGCTGGGTTTTGGTCACCTGTTGGGTTGGACTTTACTTTCGGGTTGGCCCTATGTTGAAAATGTTTCGGCCTTGGTTTTGTTATAGCTTGGTTAGGTGTTATTTCCAGCACAGTATATGGATTGGTTTTGGGCCCTAATGTAGCCCCATTTTAATTTGAAAAATGGCTCGATTTTAATAATGATAGAGCCCTGTTTTAATAAAATGTATTGTCTCGGCCTGGGATTTGATGTTTGGGGCTTTGTTTTGTTGTTTCTTTGAGGCCTTCTACGTTCGAAATGCATGAACGACTAAAATTGGTTTCTAGGACCTTTTGTACTTGCTTTGAGTCGTGTTATTGCTCCTTACAGTTGTTACCCCTCTTTTTGAATCATATAATGGAAGGAATGTTGTCTTTTGAGAGCTTTTAAAATTTATTTTAGGAAGGTTTACTTTTGTTCATGGTTTCTTCCTCTGTTCAAAACACCTGCAGATGAAAAGGTGTGATTTTGAAGTTTTTTTTGGGCTTGCTTTGGAGCCCTGTGTTGCTTTTCCTGGCCTTGAGCCTTTTCGGTTGTGAGTTTTTTGTTTGTTGGGTCGGGGATTTATATCTTAAATGGCTGTTGGTTTCCCTTGGTTGTCCCTTGTCGTGAGCCTTCGTGCTTTATTTCTTTGATTCTCTGTTGTTTGCTCCTACCCGTGAACATCCCTATTGCGGTTCCTTTTGTATTGTTGGCTGGTGGCTTTCCCTCTTTGGTTTCCCTTACCCGTGAGTTGGTAACTGTTGGTTTGGTTTGGTGGTTTCTTTGGCTGCACCTATCCGAGAGCACCTAATTGTGGTTTCCCTTATATTGGGCTCGGTTTACCCTTTTGGCCGCTACCCCTGCCTGAATAGGAGTTAGTGGCTTCTCTAGATGTTCTTGGCTATGAGCATTCCTTGTAGTGCCCTTGTTTTATGTTCGAATATTTCCTGTTGACTGGGTGATGAATATTTGGTTGAATGTGCTATTGTAGGGCTGAGTTGAGCCTTTTCTGTTGTGTCTACCTGTTGTTCAATCATAATTTTAATCTGGGCTCGACTTGCCCTTCTTGGTGCCTTTGCTCGTGAGCTTGATGGTTGAGTCCTTTTGTGTGATCTTGGTGCCTTGGCTCGTGAGCTAAGCTTGGGTGGGCTTCTCTTGTTGCCTTTGCCCGTGAGCTTATTTTGGGTGGTTCTCCTTGTTGCCCTAGTCATGAGTGCTTATGTGCAATCCTTTGGAAGGTGTGGGGTTCATGTGGCATGGGAACTTCTTTTAATTTAATGAGAGATTGAATATTTTGATGTTGGTGAAATAAAATTTGTCATTTCTTGATGTTTACAAGAATTCAAAATATTCTTTTCAAGGAATGATTTGTTATACGTTTGGAAATGTTTGGAGTTCAATTCTGCAAACTGAATTGGTTGCAATAAAAAAAAGAAAAGAAAAGAAAAGAAAAGAAAGAAGAGAAAAGAAATCTTGGTGATATTTGTGAAAGTTTGGAAGCAGTTTGGAGATTTATAAATTATACTTTTTGGAGAGGTTTCATGGCTAGTATGGGAAGTTCATTTTATCTCTTTTACTCATTCGAGAAAATCCCGCCAGTCAGATGTTTTAGGCTAACCCTCTTGCCGCTTTGGCTTTTCTTTTCTAAATTTGTTTTGGAAGAGGGTTGGTCTTCTTTTTCATTTCTTGCTTTTGGTTTGCTTTCCTTGCTTCTTGGTTTAGTTTTTTTGTGTGCTTATGTCTGATGCATAAATGCGCATATATAACACTTTGATATATATGAACCATCAAGCAAGGTTGCAAGTAGGTCGGTTTTGTTTTGGGGCTTAGGGCAGTGATGACAAAGGCACACCGGTGGTAAAGCAGAATGATATTTCATCCTACGACATCAGGACCCAATCCTGGGACTTGATAAACTGTAGGATGATAGTATCATTCACTGACACAAGACTAGCGGAGGACCTGTACCTTCTTAGGTTGTTGGCTATCCTACGTCCGACGGTGTGATTGACTCGTGGACAATCATAACTTTTCAAAACTGATAAGAACAGAACATAATAAGAATAAATATAATATTTATAAAAAAAAATATTTTTACTACAAAATTAATACAACTTCCTTTTGTATGTCTTAAATCCATGTGCATGCTAAAATACAAATTTTAAATATATTGTAACTTGATTGTCCACTTGTTGATTACCAGCATCGGGCTAAGGAGTATCATCTTAAGTTAGGTTTAGTAGGACACCCTTCTAGTTGAGTGATGGACTCTATAAATCCAGGTGACCGATAGTAGTCTTCGATCTAACTCGAGTACAAATATATAGTATCTGAGCCTAGCCCCGACCCGAGTGTTTTCGATTTTCTTTCTTTGGATTTTCGTGGGATTTTATTGGAACTTTTGGTAAAGCACTTGTGGTCTTTTTCCGGGATCTTCTCGTGTTTTCGATAACTTTCTTTGAGTTGTCATTTGTTTTTTTTTACTTCGAGATTTCCGTTGTAAGTCATTTGTCGATTTTCTCGAGTTATCTTTCATCGTGGGTTATTTGACGCTCTTTCTTGAGTTTTTCAGATGATATTTTTTTGTTGATATAATGCATGTTAGCTCATTTCTTAAATTTTGTCATTATATTTGTACCTGCTATTGTTTCTTTTACACTATACCTTAGAATAGGAGGTCAGTAGTTGGTTTCATAGGAGGTACCCGGCAGCAGATCGTTGACTAAACAATTGCATGTACTTTTAAAATTAATATTGAATCTGAAGGTGCTACGATGGGGAGTTTGGAGCGAATACCGTGGGCAGCACAATGAGGACACAAAGAAATAATTTCGAGATGGATCTGCAACATCAAAAAAAACTAACGTCAACTAAACATTTTTCTTAGTTTAAATAACAACCCATAGGACTTCGAAGTAGTTTGTTTAGCGCAACGTGAATCCTCACATATTATCTTTAAGCATTTGCACAACCTTGTTGTGCAATTATAAGTCTTAACACTTTTTAGGATTATGATGTTACCGTACGGTATAGTGTAAATCCTCCTATCTTTTTAGGCTATTTGCATGATCAGATATCATGTGAATGTAAGTCCTAAATTCCTAAAGAAATTGCAGGATTAAACATTGAATAATATTATTTCAAAGACATAAAGTCAAACAATTGGATAGTTGGGAGGTCACCGGGTTCTCCCTAGATTTGTGATATTCCCTACTCTTTGTTTTTTGGATTTCTTAAAATAATTGTTCCTGTTTGAGCCACTCCCATTTGATTTTTTTGTGTTCAATTTTGGAAGCCTAAACTTTGAAATCTAGAAAGAAAAACCACTGATCTTAATCGAGAGTCTTCTTAAGTGACTCTGGTCATTTAAGGTGTAATTAATTATAGGAGATTATCTCTATAGGGAACTTGGAACTCGGGTAAAATAAACCTTATCTAATCCTTATATTAGGTAAATGAACTTGCCGGTCATTTATAAAAGATTTTACATACCAAATAAATGTCATAAAAATCCTTAGTTTATGTGGTTAAGTCTACTATCAAGTGGTATGTTTATCCTTCGGGATAGTGTATTACTTATGGTATCTCACTCATCCATCCAAACTATTTAATATGTAAGCATCGTTTGGTCTCATCCATTTTTAAATTAAAATTTTATTTTCAAAAAACATATTTACATCAAAACTATTTTCATATTTTACAAAAAAACATCCCTTTCAAAAAAATATCGGCCGACACAATGTTATCAGACCAAAACTTCCTATCGTTGTTTTCTTCTGGATTGAGTTTGTCTCTCCACATTCAACACTGACTATCATAGTTTTAAAACTCCATTGCTCTAATAAATTGTTACTTCTCCATGCTTATTGGCTCAAGAAGATCATGTGTGTTTGCACGTGTGTATTTTTTTATGAGAGCTAGAAATGGACTCTTTTATGACACTGTTATATGGCTCTTAGTAGGAGCGCCTTGTCGTTGGTAGCGGCTCCTCAAACTCATTGCGTTCTAAGGCAATCAATGCTAGTCTTGATGGTGCTTCTCCCAAAGTCTACAAAAATATAGTTCGTGGCGCCACTTTCTCCATCTTGGTATGAATGCCCTTTACCTCAGACTTCTTCAAGACAAGAGTACAATGTGTTTCTTTGCTTTGGTGAAAGAATATGTATTATTGTAGCCCTCATGTTTTGTACAACAATCGTACTGCCAAAGACGAGCTAATAGGATGTGACAAACATCCATTAGTATCATATCACACCATACTTACTCTAGCAATTTGTCTACAATGGAAAACTTCATAATTCTCAAGCTCGGTATGAATATCCATTACCTTAGACTCCTTCCAATGCAAAAATACTATATGTTTCCTTTCTTTGGTGAAAGAATGTATTCTTGCAACCATCATGATGTGTACTATCAAAGACGGGCTAATAGGATGTGACAAGTATCCATAAGTACCATGTTACAACATACTTACTCTAGGAATTTGCTCCAATGGAAAACTCCATGATTCATCTCTTGTAATTGTGATCTTATTCTTTCCTTCAACCAAGATAGGAAATAAGATTGGGTGTGTTTTCGTGTGGCTAAATTTAACTTGTCGATCATTTGGGTAAACACTTTATTCTCAAAATTGTCTGCATTCATGATAAAATTGCACACATTTCCTTTCACAGTGTAATGGGTAAGAAGAATGTTGTGGTTGAATTGTTGTTGCTTTCTCGTGAGCTCAACCCAAAGAACACATTGAATCACTATCATCTCCCCTCATCTGTTGGCAGTTGATACTCCTTAGTGATATTCTTATTTTCTTTTGTGTCATAGTCCACTTCTTTTACTGCTACCTGCTTAGTGAAAGAGACGGCTCTAATAGTAGGACAACTAGAGGCGATGTGTTAAGACCCAAGATATCTGAAACACTTCTTTGCAGCACTGTGTTGGGTGTACTGCTTCTCTGAGGCTTCTTTCCGCCCCGATCAACTCTATCATTTTTATGGACAGTTTTCACATCTTCCTTGGGTGTACTACTGGATCGTCTTGCTATGGGTGAGTATTAGAATGATGGTGGGATCTTGATCTGCTTTTTTTTATTTCGACACCTTCAGGGCCATTATGTAAACATCACTCAATGATCAGTAAGGTTGCAGTTGATTAACATTGTTTATGGCTGACTTCAAACCTTCATAGTACCTGACTATGATTCCCTCGGCTCAAATTTCAGCTTGAGCTATTCAAACTCCATTGTGAACTTTTCTACTAACAATTCTATCCGATGTAAGTGGTGTAGCTTTAAGAACATGTCCTGGCAGTAGTGTGGAGGTAAATACTTTCTTTGCATCTTTTTCATTTTCTCTAAAGTATTGATCTTGTTCTTACCTTTTCTATGTTGCACTCTCTTCACATTTTCTATGCCTTAAGAGTCACTCTTCTTTAGCTTTTTGGTAAGCAAGCTTCACCCACCTTTTAGTTTATACTTCTTTATAATCACAATCCTCTCAATAGTTTGCAACCACTCATTGAAGTCATCTGAATTCATCCTCTCGAAATCCGACAATTCTACCTTCACCCCCCATGTCTCCATATCATCTTGACACCACTCCATCCCTCTGCTCATTTGATACTAAATCACAAAATGTTGTGGCCTATCCTTCTCTTCACTAAATCATTCCTATGAAAGAGATTCAGGTTTTTTTCCCTTTCTCTTCAAATCTCAATATCACAATCAACGATGATCTCTCCATGGGTCCCTTTCTCAATTTCGGCAAGCACTTGTTGAAATCGGCATATTTCTCGCTGCATCTCTTTCATGATAAGTTTTTGATAGGCTTCTAGCACTTGTCTTCTCGGTAGCGTTGCTAGGGTTTAGGTTTGAGAGGTGGGAGAGGGTTTATGGGGTTGATTTAGGGCGTGGAAAAAAATGAGGGTTGTAGATTTTGAAAACGTAGCAAGGGGGATTAGGATTAGGTCAAGATTTGGCTATGGTTTAGTGAGTGCAGGTCACTCTCAGAAGGAATTATGGTCGGGCTTGTTTTGATACTAAATGATACTGTAACTTAATAAACTCTCAATGGAAAATAAATGTTATTACTTAATTCAAAGTCTGAAATTACAACAAACAATAAGGAAATTTAAAATTGCAACCAGGCAACAACACAACACCAAAACTAAGGTTGGATCTTGGGTGGTCATGTCGAGGGGGTTGTTTAGCAGCCGCGAAGGGATTCGACAAGTTGGCAGCAAGCTCGAAAGTAGAGGGTGGAATTGATGCAGGAGGTTGTGGGGGAAGGGTACAAATGCATACACACCATCTCGAGAGCGAGATTTTGTCAGAGAACCACTCGAATTCTGTGGATATTGCTCCAGAAAGGGAAAAGAGGATTTGGAAGCTCTATAAACTCAAATTAATAAAAAATTAAACTATAAACATCAAAGAAATACTTAAATAACACTACTATTAGAAATGGGTCTCACTCCAATTTGGTTGCAACCTTAGGCCTAGAAGGGTCGATTTGCTCTCCCTCCATCTGGACCAAACTCGTTCAGGGTCCCGCCCAACCCCCGCGTTAGTTTGTCCCTCCGGTTCAACTTACATTTCACATGTTGATCATAGTCAGTTGTGTACTCTTCCACAGAAGAATCTCTCTGGCACAAGTTACGGAGTTTACTGTAATGATGGGAAGGCATTTGTGTTGGATCTCTTTTTTTCATGTTGGATCATGTAGTGTTTTTGTTGTTTCGCTCGATGTTGCGTAGGGGCATAAAATTTTTTCATCATAGTAACAAGCCATTCTTGAACTTAAAAGTGGCTTGCTTTCGCCTTTTATCAGTTGGCATTTTCTTGTACTCAAAGACCAATTTCGCTTTTTGGAGTCATTTAATGAAATTGTCTAAATCATTGTGACTACCAATATTTGACAAGCCTATCTTCACTCCAAAATTATAAATTCTTCTTTGATATTCTATGTCAAATCATTGAGTATTGGTTCTTCATCACTAGAAACTTTCTTGTGAAAGAGATTTATTTTCTCATCTTGATCTAGTGAGTTAACATCATGGTTATGGGCGGCCTCTCTGATATGTCTTCTCTCAAAGATGGCTAGTCTTTATTGCACTTTGAGGATTTCCCTTTGCTTGTCCTTCATTGTAAGCTCTTGGACACTTCTTTTACATTTAGCAATAGCAATCCATCAACGAAAACCGCTAGTTTGGTGTTATATTGATATGAATATCCCAGTATTTATTAAAAGGGGCATTTACATACCTGGCACACAATTCTTATGCATGTACATATCTCACACTTAAACTTTCATATTTACACACAGCCTAAATATTTAAAAACGAACCACTTTTTAAAAGCGAAATACACCTTTTCATGCATAAATTTAAAGCACAAAATTGCTATGTATGTAAATATGAAAGCTTAGATATGATATATGTAAATACATAAGAATTGTGTGCTAGGTATGTAAGTTTCTTTTTTTCAAAATGCTCATTTTCAAGTGTGTTTTTTTTTTGAAAGCTTGAGATTGCATCTTTTCTGTGGTAACTTTTGCTGTCATTTTTTTTTCGTTCTGTTTTATATTATGGGAATTTTACATGCATGCCACACAATTCTTATGTATTTACATGTCTAACACCAATATTTTAATATTTACACTTCTACACTTTGGGGTCATAAAATTATGCATGGAAAGTTGTATTTATCTTTTAAGAAGGTGATGTTAAAGATTAGAGTGCTGTGCATGTAAATATGAATATGAAAATACATAAGAATTGTGTGATATGTATGTAAATGCCTGAGTCTGTCAAAAACAAATCTTTTTGGTAGATCTTATATACTGTCTGTTTTATCTTGCATTTGCTTCTTTAATTTTTTCTACTGTCATTTAGCAGTTAACACTAATTAATGTCATTATAGATTCCTCCTTCCAAGTTTNTTTATGAGATGTTTTTGTTGATCTGTTTTATATCTGAATTTTATCTAACATTGATGTTTTCTTGGATTCTATGTGATAGCAAAGCTATCATACTTTTCAATGCAGATTGGATTATTATAACTTGAGAAACTCTTGTATGCTTAAAAGTTTGATTAAATACTGGCATAGCCACGTCGATGCATGATAAGGACTGGAATTTT
>JXCR01126762.1:71564-82927 GCA_002079205.1 Phalaenopsis hybrid cultivar | reverse complement strand
TGAGGATTTAGGTCGTGACAAACGACAACCTCGGAATCCTAAGACGAGTTAGGGCTTATACTTTATAGCAAGGCTATGCAAAGGCCTAAAGATAAGGTGAGGAATTACGTTGCATAAGAAAGCAACCTCGAAGTCCTATGGCTTTGTTGTTTAAGTCTAAGGAAGGAAGATTGGTTTAGTTGGGGAAGACGGGTTTTGCTGTTGAAGATGGTCGTGCTGCCCACCATGGTAGCTCCAAGCTCCTCACCGCGACGAGTTTGAGTTATCTAGTGTTTCAAGTTATAATATTAAATCAAGTGGCCTTATGGTTGAAGTTCTTTAAATTTTATGAGGTCATATTAAAGTTGATTAGAGTGACACCGATTAGGATCCTACAATTCCCTCGTTCCGGCATCATTATTTTCTATTGGATTCACTTAGTCTAAATGAAATTATCAAGCCCAACTTAATGAGTTCCATAATTTCATTTAAACCGTGGAAAGCCTCATTAGCAACCGTAGGTTACCTCTTCGGAGGGATTACCGATCATCCAATAGAGATGTCTTAAGTTAGTTGAAGTTGTAGTTTTGTGTGATGTTTGTGATTAAATTTTGAGTTATTTTATAATTTGAATGTTGTGGCGATGAATTTTATCTTGGTTGATTTTTAATTTTCGTTTTGGTTATGGTTAACATGCAAGTTTATGTAGGTAAATGCAAGCATGAAATATGTAAGGAAAAAGGCAGAAGAAAGATGGTACTATAAAACTGTAAAAGCGTACCCGACGAGTCTTCTCGTTCCACCACCTGAAACTTAAAATGCATGTTAAGGCAGTTTATGAAGAGCAGGAAAGGTAAAATTTTGGTAATTTTCCTAACCCTATGTCATATCTTGTTGAGTCCTTAAAAGTTTAATTAAGGATGATTTCATTGAGTGAAGAATATTAAGTTTAATAGGCTATTGAGGTATCCAACAAGTTAAGAGGGGGAAGCAGGTCCATGCCCTGTCTCTCACCAACTAAGCCTCGAGTCCATTTAAACTCATTATGTTGCTTAATGGTTCATCCTGTGAATACCCTTATTAGTTAAGTTTAATAGGAGTGTGAGGTATCCAACAAGCTAAGAGGGGGAAGCAGGTCCATGCCTCTCTCTCACCAACTAGTGAAAAGTCGAGTCCGTTTAAACTCATTATGTTGCTTAATGGTTCATCCTGTGAATACCCTTATTACTCAATGAACATTGATGTCTCAATTATGNCAGGGAACCCAGAGGAATCCATCACAGCAATTTAATGCAAATGTGCTTGGATTTGGCAAAGATATCTTAAGCATGTGCATTTTCACAAATAAGATCCCTTAATTTGGGGGACCTTTGGTCCAAGTCTTTGAGATATCTTAAGCATGTGCATTTTTGGAAATAAGATCCCTTAATTTGGGGGACCTTTGGCCCATGGCTTGATTAAGCATGTGCATTTTTGGAAATAAGATCCCTTAATTTGGGGAACCTTTGGTTCATGGCTTGATTTAGGTGATTCATGGTGTTTGGACTGGTCACTAAGTCCAACTAATGGTTGTGGTGGAGTTAATTTAGTGGCCTTAGGGTGGTTAGGCCACATTTAGTGTATGGGTCCAAGTGGGTGCAAATGATCAAAACTTGGGTTTAGGCTAGGTTAGCCATGTCAATTGGCTCAATTGATTGTTGCATTTGATGTAGATAATCATAAGGAACAACTTTGGTGAAGGATAAAAGTGGTTTTGAGCTCAATTGGAGGGTCACTTTGAGAGGAATTTTGAACTTTAATCAATTTGGTCATGTTGAGCTAGGCTTGGGTCTAGCTTGGGTTAGCCTTGGGCTAAGTCCAAATTGATTATTTTTAATGGTCAATGGGCTAGGCTTAGGTCTAGCTTGGGTTAGCCTTGGGCTAAGTCCAAATTGATTATTTTAAATGTTTGAGTTCAATTGAAAGGTCAATTTGAAGGAATTTTGAACTTTAATCAATTTGGTCATGGTTGAGTTAAATTGAAAGGTCATTTGAGGGAATTTTGAACTTTAATCAATTTGGTCATGTTGGGCAGTTCAATTGAAGGGTCAATTTGAGGGAATTTTGAACTTTAATCAATTTGGTCATGTTGGGGCTTTGGTCTAGCTTGGGTTAGCCTTGGGCTAAGTCCAAATTGATTGTTGTAAATGGTCAATTGGGACCTCATGAAGAGTTTTCAACATGAATTGCATGCCAATTTGGAGGTTAAGGAAATCAATTGGGTGAAATTTGGGGACTTAGCCAATTTGGGGCTAAATTTGGGAATAAGGCAATCAATTGGGTGAAAGTTAGGGACTTAGCCAAATTGGGGCTAAATTTGGGAATTTTAGATTTAGGCAAAAATCAAATGGATTTGAGGATTCACAAGGCCAATTGATGGTTGATTTTGATGTATAGTAATGTTATAAAGATTTTGCAACATCAATTGAGGCCAATTGACTAGGCTATGGGTTCAACTTGGTGAGATTAAATCATATGGTCAGAATTGGGGTTTTGGCCCAAATCAAAATTGGGCTCAAATCAGGGACCAATTGAGCTTGGATTTGGTTTAGTTTGGTAATATGAAAAGTGAATTTGAGTTTAGGATTGGAGATTGGGTCAATTGAGATCAAATTGATGAACATTTGAGTTGTATTTAGGGAAATTTGGGTCTTTAAAGGGCAAGTTGAGGATTTTGGTTAAAGATGGTCAAATTGGCCAAATTAATTTATGTCGTAGTTGAGAGAAATTAAATTGGGAATATTTGAGATTTATTGGTATTTTCTGGGAATTTTTGGAACNGAGCTAGGGGATGTCATGGATCCAGAGGAGAACCTCGGTGACTTCCAAAGCTATCCTAATGTTTGGCTTCAATTTTGAGCAGAAATATTTAGATGTTTCATCCTGCCAATTTTAATAGTTAGGGCTTTCATTCGTGTGAAATGATCACACGAATAGCCTAGAAGATGTGAGGATTTAGATCGTGATAAACGACAACCTCGGAGTCCTAAGACACAAATAGCCTGGAAGATGTGAGGATTTAGGTCATGATAAACGACAACCTCGGAATCCTAAGATGTATAGCCTGGAAGATGTGAGGATTTAGGTCGTGACAAACGACAACCTCGGAATCCTAAGACGGTATAGCCTGGAAGATGTGAGGATTTAGGTCGTGACAAACGACAACCTCAAAATCCTAAGATGATTTAAGAGTATATTGTATAGCAGGGCTATGCAAAAGCCTAAAGATAAGGTGAGGATTTACGTTGCATAAGCAAGCAACCTCGAAGTCCTATGTATTTAGCCTAAAGATAAGGTGAGGATTTACGTTGCATAAGCAAGCAACCTCGAAGTCTTATGGCTTTAATAAGGTGAGGATTTACGTTGCATAAGCAAGCAACCTTGAAGTCCTATGGCTTTGTTGTTTATATCTAAGGAAGGAAGATTGGTTTAGCGAATCCTAAGACGAGTTAGGGCTTATATTGTATAGCAGGACTATGCAAAGGCCTAAAGATGATTGACAAACAACAACCTCAGAATCCTAAGATGAGTTAGGGCTTATATTGTATAGCAGGGCTATGCAAAGTCCTAAAGATAAGAGATTTACGTTGCATAAGTAAGCAACCTCGAAGTCCTATGGCTTTGTTGTTTAAGTCTAAGGATGGAAGATTGATTTAGCTGGGGAAGACAGGTTTTGTTGTTGAAGATGGTCATGCTGCCCACCAAGCTAGCTCCAAGCTCCTCCCGCGACGAGTTTGAATTATCTAGTGTATCAAGTTATAATACATGCTAGCTCCAAGCTCCTCGCCGCGATGAGTTTGAGTTTTCAAGTGTGTCAAGTTATAATGTCAAATCAGGTGGCCCTATGGTTGAAGTTCTTTAAATTTTATAGAGGGCATATTAAAGTTGATTAGAGCAACAGTGGGCCCTATGGTTGAAGTTCTTTAAATTTTATGAGGGCATATTAAAGTTGATTAGAGTGACACCAGTCCCTATGGTTGAAGTTCTTTAAATTTTATGAGGGCATATTAAAGTTGATTAGAGCGACACCAATTAGTATGTTTGAAGTTCTTTAAATTTTATGAGGGCATATTAAAGTTGATTAGAGCGACACCGGTTTGGTGAAGTTCTTTAAATTTTATGAGGGCATATTAAAGTTGATTAGAGTGACACCGGTTAGGATCTAGTTCTTTAAATTTTATGGGGGCATGTTAAAGTTGATTAGAGCGACACAGGTTAGGATCCTACATAAATTTTATGAGAGCATATTAAAGTTGATTAGAGCGACACCGGTTAGGATCCTACGGTTCTCTCTAAATTTTATGAGGGCATATTAAAGTTGATTAGAGCGACACCGGTTAGGATCCTACGGTACCTTAAATTTTATGAGGGCATATTAAAGTTGATTAGAGCGACACCGGTTAGGATCCTACGGTTCCCACGTTCCGGTATGAGGGCATATTAAAGTTGATTAGAGCGACACCGGTTAGGATCCTACGGTTCCCTCGTTCAGGCATTAGTGTGTCAAGTTATAATATCAAATCAAGTGGCCCTATGGTTGAAGTTCTTTAAATTTTGTGAGGGCATATTAAAGTTGATTAGAGCGACACTGGTTAGGATCCTACGGTTCCCTCGTTCCGTCATCACTATTTTCTATTGGATTCACTTCGTCCAAATGAACTTACTAAATTCAACTTAATGAATTACATAATTTCATTTAAACCTTGGGAAGCCTTGTTAGCAACCATAGGTTACCTCCTCCGAGGAATTCCCGATCATCCAATAGAGACATCTTAATTTAGTTGAAGTTTTGGTTTCTGTGTGATGTTTGTGATTAAATTTTGAGTTGTTTTATATTTTGAATGTTGTGGCGGTGAATTTTATCTTGGTTGATTTTAATTTTGGTTTTGGGTAAGTGGCTATCCTGATGGTTTTAGTTTTTATGCAGGGTAAGATCATGTTTAAATGCAAATTTGCAGGTATAAAAATACAGTATGAAAGTACAAGAAAAGCAATGCTGAAAAACTATAAAAGTGTACCTGACGAGTCTTCTCGTTCCACCACCTGAAACTTAAAATGAAGCATAGGAAAAGTAAAGTTCTAGTGGTTTTCCTAACTATATGTTGTATTTTTGTGAGTCCTTAAAAAGTTTAAGAATGATTCCTTTAAGCAAAGAATATTATGTTTAATAGGCCTCTAAGGTATCCAACAAGTTAAGAGGGGGAGAAAGATCCATGCCTCTCCCTCAGCAACTAGTGAAAAGCCTTGAGTCCATTTAAACTTATCATTTTGATTAATAGTTCATCCTGTAAATATCCTAATGCTCAGTGAACATCAGATGTCTCATTATTCCCTAAGAAAGGGGTAATTATCATTTATCATTTAATTTTGAAAATTATATGGGTGAAAATCANATCATTTATGATTTAATTTGAAAATTATGTGGGTGAAGATCCTTAAAGGGGCAAGTTATTGTAATTTGAACACTTAGCCAAATTTTAGTCCTAATTGGGCTTAATGATGTTTCAAGGATGTTTGATTTTGTTATGTTTATTTCTCTAATCCTCTTTTAATCAATTTTGATTTAGCCTAAGTCACCACTAAGCCCTTAAGACCCAGGTGACGTGTCTTAATTTTTGAAAAGGGTTAAACTTTAGGTGGTCTTGATTCATAATTTGGATTTTATTTGAAAATCAAAATAGGGGGTTAAGCTTTAAGTGGTCTTGATTCATGATTTGAATTTTATTTGAAAATCAAAATAAGGGTATTAAATTGATTAATTATTGACTTCAAAATTCATACCCCGAGGTGAGTGTCTTACTTAATTTTGAAAAGAGTTAAGCTTTAAGTGGTCATGATTCATGATTTGAATTTTATTTGAAAATCAAAATAGGGGTATTAAATTGATTAATTATTGACTTCAAAATTCATATCGCTAAGTCTAGGATCATTAAATTTTAATAAACTTCCAAATTTTAATAATTTAGAAATTTATTAATCTTAATTAAGAAAGTGAGATTGGTTTCTACCAATTAACCCCTTTGTGTTTCAAACATCAAATAAATTGATTAAGATTAGATGTTACCCATTTCCCTCCTTAAATTAAGCCTAAATGTTAATTAAGGCTAATTTTCCAAAATTACACATTTGCCCCTAAGGCTCTAACACTTCATAATTTGTCAAATTCAATTCAAATGACTTTGAAATTTTTATCCTACCTCATTCATGGGTTCATTGAGACATCAGAGGAGAAAATATGATTTTCCAAAATTTGAATTTAATTTATAAATTATTTTAATGCAAAAATAGGATTTCTCAAAGAAAATTCCTAACTTGACCAAGGTAAATTGTAATCCCTTGAAATTTTTACTAAAGGTAGACCTAGACCAAAGAAGCCTTTGGATCAAATTTCATAATTTTTTGAATTATCTGTGATTTATTAGAATTATTTTTAATTTCTGGGCTATTTAATAAAAATAAAGTATTTTGGGTGGTGAAAATTAAGTTTTATATTTTTGAACATTCTCCCTAAGGTCAGAGAACTCAAAGGAGCAATTTTTATATTTTTCTAATCTTTCTTTGATTTATTGGAATTATTTTAGTGAAAACTCATTTTTAGCATTTTAAAAATTATTTTTGAGCTTTGAAAATAAATATCTTTATTTAGAAAATCAGGAAAAAAATATTCTAATTGTTCCTAAGTGACTAGAAAACAATTTAAAACATTTCCATGACTTTTATTATTTTTATGATTTTTATGAATTTTTAATTATTTAAATATTTAAAATAGGTCAAAAATCAAGTTTTTACTTCAAATATAATTTTATTTTTAGAAAATATCCCTAATCACAGAGAACTCAAAAAACTAAGTTTCATAAATTTTTTAGTTATATTTTGATTTTTTTAAATCATTTAAGTGCCAAAAGGGGTATTTATTTTTAAAAATCAATTAAGTTATGAAATGAACTCAAAATATTTTAAAACTTTTATGATGAGTTCTCTGGATCATAGATCACAGTGGAGATCAAAAATTGAGTCATTTAAATGTTTATATTTTTTTTAAAATCAATTATCTTAGTGATTTAATATTTGAAAATTTTAAGGATGTTTTAAATGACTTGACCCATGAAATTATTTCCAAAGTTTCTCTGGTTATGGTAGAGCTTCCAAAATTTTCTTAGAATTTTCTAATCAAAATGCTAATTTCCATGATTATTTCAATGAAATAATGTGAAATACCTTAAAAAATATGGATCTCCATATAGAGACCTCCTCTGACTTTGGAAAAACCAGAGAATGTTCCCCCTTGCAGAGACTACAATATGTCAAAATTTCAAGTCAAGGTGATGTGTCAATATGCATGTAGAATCAAATAATTCCAGATATTATTTAATTGATTAAAAATATCTCATGCATCAAATGGGCTTGAAAATTATTCCACATTATTCTCCTATGTTCACTAAGGAAGAGGGTATTTTTATTTTATTTTTGTGATTTTTCTACACAAAGTTATGGATTTTCTAAGTTAAGGGTATTTAAATAAATAGGAAAAATCCCTATTTATCTATTTAAACAACACGTGCAGACTAGATCCTAGGCAGCTCAGAAGGCATGCGTGGTGCGCTCTGGTTGGACGCCGCCGTCCACGTAGTTGCAGACTCGGCCCGCGGTTTATGTCCTGAAGCGCTGTTTGGCTCGATCTCCCCGTTCATTTGATACACGCTTGATCGAACGGCTCTCCGTCATTGTCCCCAATGGAATGATCCCGTGCTATTCCACACTAAAAACTTAAGATCTCGGCCTAGACTCAACCAAATCACTTCGGGTTTGATCTTATGGACTCGTCTAATTGAGACGAGCATATCCATATGGTTAAGATGGCATGAAATCAATCTTAAGTAAATGGAGAATCAAAATAAGCTCAAGAGGAAGAGAAGTTTTATACCTTTGCTCTGAGAAGGGAAGCTTCGATCAGAGGTGCTCGGTACATTCGTTGGGGTCCAAGGAGGCTAGCGATTAAGTCCCTGGTCTTGGTGTAAGGCCTAAGTATGAATTCGAACACGGCCGGATTTTGGTATTGGTCTAGAGCTATGGTAGAGGCTCTGTGAAAGGGGGATTTGATGGGGCTCTTGCTTCTTTCACTCTTGTGAAGGTGTGGGCACAAGCAATTGAAGTTTGGTGGAGTGTGGAGGTGGATTGGGTTCTGTCCTGGTTTCCAGCAAGGTTTCAAGCTCAAAATTGAGCTTTAGCAAGTGAATGGGTGAGGAAAAATGGTTGGGATGCACTGAGGGGATCTTAGGGAAGCTCTGTGTGAAGTTTGGAGAGGCCTCTCTGAGAAATTTTCAGCACTTAGATAAATGGCCATGGAGGTGGCCTTTTATAAAAATGGGGTCATGGTGGCTGTCTTGGCAAATTAGGAGGTGTAATATGGTGCTTAAGTGGAGGACAGAGGAGCTCCATAGTTTGATTTGGATGAGTTGGCCTCTAGGTTTGATTTGGTTAAGATATGGCTCTCGGTTTTGGGCTTTTCCGGCCACTAGGCCGGCCGGCCGGCCAGGGGGAGGTGGCTATCCTGATGGTTTTAGTTTTTGTGCAGGGTGAGATTGTTGTTTAGCATGCAAATTTGCAGGTATAAAAATACAGTATGAAAGTACAAGAAAAGTAATGCTAAAAAACTGTAAAAGTGTACCTGACGAGTCTTCTTGTTCCACCACCTGAAACTTAAAATGCATGTGAGGGCATTTATGAAGAGTAGGAAAAGTAAAGTTCTAGTGGTTTTCCTAACTCTATGTTGTATTTTGGTGAGTCCTTAAAAAGTTTAAGGATGATCCATTAAGCAAAGAATATTAAGTTTAATAGGCCTCTGAGGTATCCACAAGTTAAGAGGGAGGAAACAGGTCCATGCCTCTCCCTCACCAACTAGTGAAAAGCCTTGAGTCCATTTAAACTTATCATTTTGATTAATGTTCCATCCTATAAATATCCTTAATGCTCAGTGAACAGTTGCAACATGTGCTCTTTTCGAATACTCTGGTTTCATGTGGCTCAATGTGCTTCATTTCTTCTTGAAGACTGTTGCTTTGCTAAGTGATTCTCGAAGGATTTGATGGTGAGTCCCTTAAGCATGAAAGCTACTGACCCATGAATGCTTTTGAGTAGAATCTCAACCATGGTGAGTCCCTTAAGCATGAAAGCTACTAGCCCATGAATGCTTTTGAGTAGAATCTCAATTGCTTGATGTTCCTGTAGCTGAGGTTCACATTTCATGCCAAGGTTTCTCCACCTCAAGATATAGTCTGTCAAGGTTTGACTAAGCTTCTGCTTCTCCATCATGAGTTCTCCAATAGACACATGATGCTACGCTCCAGCAAATCTTTTCACAAATAACTGTTCCAATTCAGAAAATTTTTTAACTGACCCGTTGGGCAGGTCAGCATACCAGTCGAAAGCGATCCCTGACAAGCTACTAACAAACTGTTGGCGGTGAATTTTATCTTGGTTGATTTTATTTTTGGTTTTGGGTATGTGGCTATCCTGATGGTTTTAGTTTTTGNGGTTACCTCCTCCGAGGAATTCCCGATCATCCAATAGAGACGTCTTAATTTAGTTGAAGTTTTGGTTTTTGTATGATGTTTGTGATTAAATTTTGAGTTGTTTTATATTTTGAATGTTGGGACGGTGAATTTTATCTTGGTTGATTTTAATTTTGGTTTTGGGTATGTGGCTATCCTGATGGTTTTAGTTTTCGTGCAGGGTGAGATCGTTGTTTAGCATGCAAATTTGCAGGTATAAAAATACAGTATAAAAGTACAAGAAAAGCAATGCTGAAAAACTGTANTACAGTATGAAAGTACAAGAAAAGCAATGCTGAAAAACTGTAAAAGTGTACCTGACGAGTCTTCTCGTTTCACCACCTGAAACTTAAAATGCATGTGAGGGCATTTATGAAGAGTAGGAAAAGTAAAGTTCTAGTGGTTTTCCTAACTCTATGTTGTATTTTGGTGAGTCCTTAAAAAGTTTAAGGATGATTCCCTTAAGCAAAGAATATTAAGTTTAATATGCCTCTGAGGTATCCAACAAGTTAAGAGGAGGAGACAGGTCCATGCCTCTCCCTCACTAACTAGTGAAAAGCTTTGAGTCCATTTAAACTTATCATTTTGATTAATGGTCCATCCTATAAATATCTTTAATGCTCAGTGAACAGTTGCAACATGCGCTCTTTTCGAATACTCTGGTTTTTCATGTGGCTCCATGTGCTTCATTTCTTCTTGCAGACTGCTGGCTTTACTGAGTAGCTTCCCAAAGGATTTGATGTTGAGTCCCTTAAGCATGAAAGCTACTGGCCCATGAATTCTTTTGACTAGAATCTCAATTGCTTGATGTTCCTATAGCTGAGGTTCACATTTCATGCCAAGGTTTCTCCACCTCAAGATATAATCTGTCAAGGTTTCACTAGGTTTCTGCTTCTCCATCATGAGTTCTCCAACAGACACATGATGCTGCGCTCCAGCAAATCTTTTCACAAATAACTGTTCCAACTTAGAAAATTTTTTAACTGACCCGTTGGGCAGGTCAGCGTACTAGTCGAAAGCGATCCCTGACAAGCTACTAACAAACTGTTGGCAGAGTAGAGCTTCGCTATTCTTTGTGTTTCCACAATTGGCTCAAAAATGTGTTATGTGTTGTCTGGGATTTCCAGTCCCATCAAATATTTTGAAGTTCGGGGTTACAAAGCCCTTGGGGAAGGGCACGGCATCAAACTCCTTCAAACAAGGTCTACCCTTTTAAATTGATGCACCGCCCTTAGACTGGGCTAAGGCATCCCGTACTTGTTCAACCATTTGCTTGAACTCTTTTCCTGGCACTTTGTCTGTCAAAGTAGCCTCCCTTCTTTCATCTGCGATGTGTATGATTTCTAGCTGGTTAAACTTTGGAGAAGCCAATCTTGGTGTTTGTGATTGCCCCTGAATGGTGGCCATGGCGGTCATAGTTGTAGTCATCTCTTCTATTCTTTTCTCCAGTAGAACAACTTGCTCATCCCTAAGGAGGATAACCCTATGCAGCTCATCTATGGTGTTCTCTTCCGTATGAGGTTGAGTCTCGCACGCAGATGTGGTAGCTCTGGTTTCGATCACATGGACATCCATGAAATCTTCCTCCAAGTAATCACCATAATCAAAATCCTCGTTGTCACTATTGACAGAAACTCCGTGTTCTCGTGCTAACTCAGAAATCTCAATCCTTAGTTTCTCGAATTTTTCTTCAATTATCGATTCTCTAATCGCTTTAAGATCTGGAGGACCCTGATGGAAATCCTCAACTTGTTCTTCCATCTCGCTAGCTATTGTCGCGACGATGTCAGATAT
>JXCR01126762.1:49738-70912 GCA_002079205.1 Phalaenopsis hybrid cultivar | reverse complement strand
TTTAACATCTTTATTTAAAAGGGTGTAAAATTAAATTAATGTTTCAAAGTGTGCGCAACACAACACAAGTTGGTTCAATCCACGAAGTATCAAACCAAATGTGGAAAGGAGTTGTGAGAAAGTTTAGGACCCAATGCGGGACCCAATTTGTGGCAGAAAATGCCTAGGTGGAGTTAATCCACCAACACACCTATTGGGGGTCTGCCCACATAAAATTTTAAAGAGTCCTTAATGGCCTTCTGAACCCCTCTGTTCAAAAGATGGTTGAACAACTGTCCTGAAGCNTCGTCTTGTCTTTCTTTCCATGATTGTAGAAATAACGGGTGAACCTCTCAAACCCAGTCTTGACTTAATCGGTCGGCGACCTGTGGTTCTGGTGGTGGTGTGATCGTTGGTGACCATAACAGTATCGACTCGATTTCCCAAATGGAGCCAGACGAGAACACGGGTAGGTGACTCTATAAATGACCTACGAGAATTTCTAGCGGAATTAATATCCTTCAAAATTTCATTCTTCATATGAGGGGAAATTGAATTTCCCACTCGTTTAAGTACCTCACTAATAGTACATCCTTCTTTAATAGCAAGCCTTCTGAAGACTGCACTAACTCGGGTGATGGGGCTGAATTTCTTTCCCTTCTCACCATGTCCATGAGGTGATGATAATGCAGCAGCAATCTTCTGGATACCCTCATATCCATCAGTATTTGTCAGAGGATGGAATCTACTTCCTTGTAGGAGTGGGTAAATTTTCGGTAATACTTCTTCAACTTGATGAGGCTCCTTCTCATCAGGTGTGTTCTCAAGAGTCTGGGTTGTGATGGCCCTCCGAACTCTCCTATTGCGGTTCCTCCTTTGTGTTCGAGTCAATGGTTCTGTCCTTGAGCTTGACCCAATTTCAAACAGAGATGGTGGAACAGTTAATCCTTCAGTCGAATCTTCAACGACCATAACTTCTTTCCCCTTACCAGCAGCGGGGATAGCAGGCTTGATGACAACAGTTTTAGCTTTCTTACTGGTAGGGAAGTCTTGAAGGCAGCTCAAACTGAATTCTGCAGGCGGCTCTTGAACTTTTGGGGTAGTGATCTTCATTACCACGAACGAGGCTTTCCCGAGGATAACCTCGAGGTCTTTAAATCAATCTCCAAACTTAATGGTGGAAGCGATGTTACGGGCGTTGCGGTCCGTCGGCAGGTTGCAAGAAAAGGTCGGCGTTGGGTAAGCCATCGCAGCAGGCTTTAAAACAGAAAGTTTTAGGGTCAGCTATATGGCCAAAAACCTTGAAATCTCTAGTGCAAGCACTAAAGAAATAGAAGTTAATCTGTAGACCGAGCGGGTCTTAATTTACAGGTAAATTTAACATCTTTATTTAAAAGGGTGTAAAATTAAATTAATGTTTCAAAGTGTGCGCAACACAACACAAGTTGGTTCAATCCACGAAGTATCAAACCAAATGTGGAAAGGAGTTGTGAGAAAGTTTAGGACCCAATGCGGGACCCAATTTGTGGCAGAAAATGCCTAGGTGGAGTTAATCCACCAACACACCTATTGGGGGTCTGCCCACATAAAATTTTAAAGAGTCCTTAATGGCCTTCTGAACCCCTCTGTTCAAAAGATGGTTGAACAACTGTCCTGAAGCCCAAGGAATTAGCAGTACTTTCCCAAGACAGAAATGGGTAGAGTATGCTAACGGAAGAAAGGTAATTTGGTCCAAGGGGGACATGGACATATTGCCGATGTGTGAAGATAGTATTTCTTGATTTGTATAGAGAGGAAAGCTTGTCCCCAGCGGAGTCGCCAGAAGCTGTCGGCGCTATTTCGGGGATTGGTTTGTTTTTGGGGTTGCCCGTAAGAAGCTGTCGGTCGTAGAAGCTGTCGGCGTTATTTCGGGTTGGTTTATGGGGTTGCCCGTAAGAAGCTGTCGGTCGCTGGAATTGAAATCTCGTCGCCCGCTTCGGAAGGACGTTGAAGTATGAAATCAAACTGACCCCATATTTTTCATGTTTGTGGGGTTGCCCGTAAGAAGCTGTCGGTCATCGGAATCAAAAATCCCGTCACCCGCTTCGAAGGACGTTGAAGTATGAAATCAAACTGACCCCATAATTTTCATAGTTTAAAATGAAAGAGCTCTGTACCTCAAATCCTATGTATATCCCAAAGGATAAACACAAGACTTGAGAATGAGGCTCGATCAAAATAAACTAAGGAAAGTATGATGTTCGTTTGGTCTGCGAAACCTTTGCATTTGCCGACAAGTTCCCCTATTTAATATAAAGGATTAAATAGGGTTTATATTAAGTTGGGTTCGGACATGCTTCCTATAAGGGCAAGCCCCTATAGTTAATTACGTCTTAAACGACCAAAGTCACTTAAGAAAACTCTCAAAAAATCAAGAAATATTATCTTCAAGGAATTTCAAAGGGTATGACTCTTCAACAAAATCGGATGTAGAAGTGTGAAAGGGGATTGGTTCAAATTTGGAACATTTTATTGTAGTATCCAAAGGAGGAAGAACTAGGGGATGTCATGGATCCAGACGAGAACCTCGGTGACTTCCCAAGCTATCCTAATGTTTGGCTTCAATTTTGACGAGAAATATTTATATGTTTCATCCTTCTAATTTTATTAGTTAGGGCTTACATTCGTGTGAAATGATCACACGAATAGCCTGGAAGATGTAAGGATTTAGATCGTGACAAACGACAACCTCGGACCTAAGACGAGTTAGGGCTTATATTATATAGCAGGGCTATACAAAGGCCTAAAGATAAGGTGATGCAAATAGCCTGGAAGATGTGAGGATTTAGGTCATGACGGACGACAACCTCAGAATCCTAAGATCAAATAGCTTGGAAGATGTGAGGATTTAGGTCGTGACGAACGACAACCTCAGAATCCTAAGATCAAATAGCCTGGAAGATGTGAGGATTTAGGTCATGATAAACGACAACCTCGGAATCCTAAGATGTATAGCCTGGAAGATGTGAGGATTTAGGTCGTGACAAACGACAACCTCGGAATCCTAAGACGGTATAGCCTGGAAGATGTGAGGATTTAGGTCGTGACAAACGACAACCTCAAAATCCTAAGATGATTTAAGAGTATATTGTATAGCAGGGCTATGCAAAGGCCTAAAGATAAGGTGAGGATTTACGTTGCATGAGAATAGCAGGGCTATGCAAAGGCCTAAAGATAAGGTGAGGATTTACGTTGCATAAGCAAGAAAAAAGGGCTATGCAAAGGCCTAAAGATAAGGTGAGGATTTACGTTGCATAAGAAAGCAACCTCGAGGTTAGGTCGTTACAAACGACAACCTCGGAATCCTAAGACGAGTTAGGGCTTATATTGTATAACACTAGGTCGTGACAAACGACAACTTCAGAATCCTAAGACGAGTTAGGGCTTATATTATATAGCAGGATACAAAGGCCTAAAGATAAGGTGAGGATTTACGTTGCATAAGCAAGCAACCTCAAAGTCCCAAATAGCCTGAAAGATGTGAGGATTTAGGTCGTGACAAATGATAACCTCGGAATCCTAAGATGAGTTAGGGCTTATATTGTATAGCAGGGCTACACAAAAGCCTAAAGATAAGGTGAGGATTTACGTTGCATAAGCAAGCAACCTCGAAGTCCTATGTATTTAGCCTAAAGATAAGGTGAGGATTTACGTTGCATAAGCAAGCAACCTCGAAGTCTTATGGCTTTAATAAGGTGAGGATTTACGTTGCATAAGCAAGCAACCTTGAAGTCCTATGGCTTTGTTGTTTATATCTAAGGAAGGAAGATTGGTTTAGCGAATCCTAAGACGAGTTAGGGCTTATATTGTATAGCAGGACTATGCAAAGGCCTAAAGATGATTGACAAACAACAACCTCAGAATCCTAAGATGAGTTAGGGCTTATATTGTATAGCAGGGCTATGCAAAGTCCTAAAGATAAGATAAGACGAGTTAGGGCTTATATTGTATAGTAGGGCTGTACAAAGGCCTAAAGATAAGGTGAGTATTTAGTTGCATAAGCAAGCAACCTCAAAGTCCTATGGCTTTGTTGTTTTAAGTCTAAGGAAGGAAGTAGCATAAGCAAGCAACCTCAAAGTCCTATGGCTTTGTTGTTTAAGTCTAAGGAAGGAAGATTGATTTAGCTAGGGA
Organism: Phalaenopsis hybrid cultivar; assembly: GCA_002079205.1. Taxonomy (NCBI): domain Eukaryota; kingdom Viridiplantae; phylum Streptophyta; class Magnoliopsida; order Asparagales; family Orchidaceae; genus Phalaenopsis; species Phalaenopsis hybrid cultivar. Next base: position 66,763 of record JXCR01126762.1, on the reverse strand, counting down.
AGACAGGTTTTTCTGTTGAAGATGGTTGTGCTGCCCACCAAGCTAGCTCTAAGCTCATGCCGCGTCGAGTTTGAATTATCTAGTGTATCAAGTTATAATATTAAATCAGGTGGCCTGGTGAAGTTCTTTAAATTTTATGAGGGCATATTAAAGTTGATTAGAGTGACACCGGTTAGGATCTAGTTCTTTAAATTTTATGGGGGCATGTTAAAGTTGATTAGAGCGACACAGGTTAGGATCCTACACTTTAAATTTTATGAGGGCATATTAAATTTGATTAGAGCGACACCGGTTAGGATCCTACGGTCCCCTAGTTCTGGCATCACTGTTTTCTATTGGATTCATTTGGTCCAAATGAACTTATTAAATTCAACTTAATGAATTCCATAATTTCATTTAAATCGTGGGAAGCCTCGTTAGCAACCATAGGTTACCTCCTCCGAGGGATTCACGATCATCCAATAGAGACGTCTTAATTTTAGTTAATTGTGATTTTTTGTGGGTTTGTATTAAAATTTTGAGTTGTTTTATATTTTGAATGTTGTGGCGGTGAATTTTATCTTGGTTGATTTTATTTTTGCTTTTGGGTATGTGGCTATCCTGATGGTTTTATTTTTCGTGCAGGGTGAGATCGTTGTTTAGCATGCAAATTTGCAGGTATAAAAATACAGTATGAAAGTACAAGAAAAGCAATGCTGAAAAACTGTAAAAGTGTACCTGACGAGTCTTCTCGTTCCACCACCTGAAACTTAAAATGCATGTGAGGGCATTTATGAAGAGTAGGAAAAGTAAAGTTCTAGTGGTTTTCCTAACTCTATGTTGTATTTTGGTGAGTCCTTAAAAAGTTTAAGGATGATTCCTTTAAGCAAAGAATATTAAGTTTAATAGGCCTCTTAGGTATCCAACAAGTTAAGAGGGGGAGACAGGTCCATGCCTCTCCCTCACCAACTAGTGAAAAGCCTCGAGTCCATTTAAACTTATCATTTTGCTTAATGGTCCATCCTGTAAATATCCTTAATGCTCAGTGAACATCGATGTCTCAATTATCCCTAAGAAAGGGGTAATTATCATTTATCATTTAATTTTGAAAATTATATGGGTGAAGATCCTTAAAGGGGCAAGTTATTGTAATTTGAACACTTAGCCAAATTTTAGTCCTAATTGGGCTTAATGATGTTTCAAGGATGTTTGATTTTGTTATGTTTATTTCTCTAATCCTCTTTTAGTCAATTTTGATTTAGCCTAAGTCACCACTAAGCCCTTAAGACCCAGGTGAGTGTCTTAATTAATTTTGAAAAAGGTTAAACATTAGGTGTTCATGATTCATGATTTGGAATTTATTTGAAAATCAAAATAGGGGTATTAAATTGATTAATTATTGACTTCAAAATTCGTACCCTTAAGTCTAGGATCATTTAATTTTAATAAACTTCCAAATTTTAATAATTTAGAAATTTATTAATCTTAATTAAGAAAGTGAGATTGATTTCTACCAATTAACCCCTCACAAAGAATCAGAGGTTACCCATTTTCCCTCCTTGAATTAGGCCTAAATGTTAATTAGGGCAAGGTTTCCAAAATTACATATTTGCCCCTAAGGCTCTAACACTTCACAATTTGTCAAATTAAATTCAAATGACTTTGAAATTTTTATCCTACCTTATTCATGGGTCCATTGAGACCTCAGAGGAGAAAAAATGATTTTTCAAAATTTAATTTAATTTATATAATTATTTTAATGCAAAAAAAAGGATTTCTCAAAGAAAATTCCTAACTTGACCAAGGTAAATTGTAATCCCTTGAAATTTTTACTGAAGGTAGACCTAGACCAAAGAAGCCTTTGGGTCAAATTTCATAATTTGTTGAATTATCAGTGATTTATTATAATTATTTTAATTTTTGGGCTATTTAATAAAAATAAAATATTTTGGGTGGTTAAAATTAAGTTTTATATTTTTGAAAAATCTCCCTAAGGTCAGAAAACTCAAAAAAGCAAATTTTATATTTTTTTGATCTTCCCTTGATTTATTGAATTAAGTTTTGTATTTTTGAAAGATCTCCCTAAGGTCAGAGAACTCAGAGGAGAAAACTTTATATTTTTCTGATTTTTCTTTGATTTATTGATCAAAGGAGCAAATTTTATATTTTTCATATTTTTCTTTGATTTATTGAAATTATTTTAGTGATCATTTTTAGCCTTTTAAAAATTATTTTTAAGCTTTGAAAATAAATATCTTTATTTAAAAAATCAGAAAAAAATATTCTAATTGTTCCTAAGTGACTAGGAAACAATTTAGAACATTTCCATGAATTTTATTATTTTTATGATTTTTATGAATTTTTAATTATTTAAATATTTAAAATAGGCCAAAAATCAACTTTTTACTTTAAATATAATTTTATTTTTAGAAAATATCCCTGATCACACAGAACTCAAAAAACTAAGTTTCATAAATTTTTTAGTTATATTTTGATTTTTCTTAACTCGTTTAAGTGCCAAAAGGGGTATTTATTTTTAAAAATCAATTTAAGTTATGAAATGAACTCAAAATATTTTTAAACTTTTATGATGAGTTCTCTGGATCATAGATCGCAGTGGAGATCAAAAATCAAGTCATTTAAATGTTTATATTTTTCAAAATCAATTATCTTAGTGATTTAATATTTGAAAATTTTAAGGATGTTTTAAATGACTTGACCCATGAAATTATTTCCAATGGTTTCTCTAATTATGGTAGACCTTCCAAAATTTTCTTAGAATTTTATAATCAAAATGCTAATTTCCATGATTATTTTATGAAAATAATGTGAAATATCTTGAAAAATATGGATCTCCGTATAGAGACCTCCTCTGACTTTGGAAAAATCATAGAATGTTCCCCCTTGCAGAGACTACAATATGTCAAAATTTCAAGTCAAGGTGATGTGTCAATATGCATGTAGAATCAAGTAATTCCAGATAGTATTTAATTAATTAAAAATATCTCACCATCAAATTGGCTTAAAATTAATCCACATTATTTTCTCTGTTCACTGAGCAAGAGGGTATTTTTATTTTATTTTTGTGATTTTTCTACACGAAGTTATTGATTTTCTAAGTTAAGGGTATTTAAATAAGTAGGAAAAACATTTATCTATTTAAACAGCGCATGCTGACTAGATCCTAGGCAGCTCCGAAGGCATGCGTGGCACGCTCTGGTTGGACGTCGTCATCCAGGTAGCTGCTGACTCGGCCCGCCGTTTATGTCCTGAAACGATGTCCGACTCGATCTCCCCCGTTCATTTGATACACGCTTGATCAAACAGCTCTCCGTCATTGTCCCCAATGGAATGATCCCGTGCCAGTCCACACTAAAACCTTAAGATCTCGGCCTAGACTCAACCAAATCACTTCGGGTTTGATCCTATGGACTCGTCTAAGTGAGACGAACATATCCATACGGTTAAGATGGCATGAAATCAATCTTAAGTAAATGGAGAATAAAAATAAGCTCGGGAGGAGGAGGAGTTTTATACCTTTGCTCTGAGAAGGAAAGCTTCGATCAGAGGTGCTCGTTACGTTCGTTGGGGTCCAAGGAGGCTAGGGATTAAGTCCCTGGTCTTGGTGTAAGGCCTAAGTATGAATTCGAACACGACTGGATTTGCGTGTTGGTCTAGAGCTATGGTAGAGGCTCTGTGAAAGGGGGATTTGATGGTGCTCTTGCTTCTTTCATTCTTGTGAAGATGTAGGCACAAGAAATTGAAGTTTGGTGGAGTGTGGAGGTGTATTGGGTTCTGTCCTGGTAGGTGTAGGCACATAATTAAAGTTTGGTGGAGTGTGGAGGTGTATTGGGTTCTGTCCTGGTTTCTGGCAGGGCACAAGCAATTGAAGTTTGGTGGAGTGTGGAGGTGTATTGGGTTCTGTCCTGGTTTCCGGTAGCACCATAATTAAAGTTTGGTGGAGTGTGGAGGTGTATTGGGCTCTGTCCTGGTTTCCGGCAGGGTTTCGAGCTCAAAATTGGGCTCTGGCAATGGTGGATTGGGTTCTGTCCTGGTTTCCGGCAAGGTTTCAAGCTCAAAATTGAGCTCCGGCAAGGGGAATTGGTGAGGAAAAATGGTTGGGATGCATAGAGAGGATCTTAGGGAAGCTCTGTGTGAAGTTTGGAGAGGCCTCTCTGAGAAATTTTCAGCACTTAGATCAATGGTCATGGAGGTGGCCTTTTATAAAAATGGGGTCANAATGGCCATGGAGGTGGCCTTTTATAAAAATGGGGTTATCGTGGCTGTCATGGCCAATTAAGAGGTGTAATGTGGTGCTTAGGTGGAGGGCAGAGGAGCTCCATAGTTTGATTTGGATGAGTTGGCCTCTAGGTTTGATTTGGCTGAGATGCCATGGGGGTGGCTCTCGGTTTTGGTCTTTTCCGGCCACTAAGCTGGCTGGCCGGCCAGGGGGAGGTGGCTAGGAGCTTAGGAAACCCAGAGGAATCCATCACAGCAATTTAATGCAAATGTGCTTGGATTTGGCAAAGATATCTTAAGCATGTGCATTTTTGGAAATAAGATCCCTTAATTTAGGGGACCTTTGTTCCATGGCTTGATTTATGTGATTTCATGGAGTTTGGACTCGTCACTAGGTTCAACTAATGGTTGTGGTGGAGTTAATTTCGTGGCTTTAAGGTGGTTAGGTCACATTTAGTGCATGGGTCCAAGTGGGTGCAAATGACCAAATTGGGTTTGGGCTAGGTTAGCCATGTAAATTGGTTCAATTGACTATTGCATTTGGTGTAGATGATCATGAGGAACAACTTTGGTGAAGAATGGAAATGGAGGGTCAATTTGAGGGAATTTTGAACTTTAATCAAATTGGTCATGTTGGGCTAGGCTTGAGTCCAGCTTTGGGTCAGCCTTGGGCTAAGTCCAAATTGATTGTTATAAATGGTCAATATAGACCTCATGAATAGTTTCCAACATGAATTGGATGCCACTTTGGAGGGAAGGCAATCAATTGGGTGAGATTTGGGGACTTAGCCAATTTGGGGCTAAATTTGGGAATTTTTTATTTAGGCCAAAATCAAATGGATTTGAAACTTCACCAAGGTAAAATTAATGGTTGATTTTGATTTATAGGAATGTTATAAAGATTTTGCAACATTAATTGAGGCCAATTGACTAGGCTATGGGTTCAATTGGGTGAGATTAAGTCATATGGTCAAAATTGGGGTTTTGACCCAAATCAAAATTGGGCTCAAATCATGGACCAATTGAGCTTGGATTTGGTTTAATTTTGTCATATCAAAAGTGATTTTGAGTTTAGGATTGGAATTGTGGTCAATTGAGACCCAATTGATGGACATTTAAGATGGATTTGGGGAAATTTAGATCTTTAAAGGGCAACTTGGGGATTTTGGTTAAATATGGTCAAATTGGCCAAATTGGGTAATGTAGTAGTTAAGAAAAATGAAATTGGGAATATCTAGGATTTATTGGGATTTTATTGGAATTTTTGGAATTTTGGGATTTTGGGCCAAAGAGGGGTATTTTGGTAATTAGGGGGTGCCTTAGGGGTCAAAAGGCCAAGATGGGTATTTTGGTAGAGTTGAGGCACCAATCATCACCAATAAGCCATGGACCAAAGGAAGCCCCATTTTGGGTCCTCTACATAGTGGTCTTAGCCAAACCAAAGCCCTAGGGCTAGTAGGTTTAGGGGATTATCTACATGAGTATCCCAAAAGATCAAGGGATCTAGACTAGAAGTTTGAGTTCAAGGTTGTGAGTGAATATGGGTGTAGATGAGTTTAGTGATTGTCTTAGCTCTAGACCAACACCCGGGGTCAACCCCTAGGTTCAGCAATCCTAAGGGTGACTCATCTTGAGTTTCCCCACAGTGACCCCACCTACTAAGTATTTAGAGGTTGAGAGCAATATGTGGAACTCTAAATTGAGTAAAAAATAGGGTAGAATTTCTAATAGTGAGGGTTCCAAGTCTAGTTTTCTAGGAATAGTCAAAAGGAAAAGTCATATGGCTAGAACCTAGGCTACTAAAGAAGAAAAATTAAACCTCAACAAAAAAATGAGGTCAACATCCTTCTACTTTTAGAACCCCTATTTTTGTGAGCCTACTTCAAGTGACCCCAGCAACAGGGAGTTGTTGGACCAGATGATGATTCAACAGGAAGATATTTTGAGGATGGATCATAGGATGCAGAATTTGGAGGCCAGAAATGCTCACACTGATGATCTGATTCAACGAAAATTTGAGTATGATGCTGCTTATGATGATGCTTTAGTAAGATACCTGAGGGGTGACCATACAGTTCAGTTCCCTTTTCACCCTACTTATACTCGATATCAGTAGCATAAGTTACATGTCGATGATGAAGAAGATAATGACTGGTGATCTTTTGTTAATTTATTTGTGTTTGTACTGTGTGATTGTATTTCTTATGTTATGATGTTGTTGAAGACTTTGTTTGTTATGTAATGTGAAACTCTAATGTGGAAAACTTTTTTCATTTTTAGAGTTTAATTTAGTTTTGTTGTTATTTTTAGCACTTTTTTATATATTGTGATTAGTTCTTTCTTAGGAAATTTTATATATATTATGTGCAATTTAATGTTTTTAGCCTTGTAGTTTTCATATTAGCACCTGCAGTATTTCATAATTTATGTTCAAAAATCAGAATCTCCAACAGGTATGACTTTTTTTATGTATTTAATGCTTTCTTTCACCCTTCATTTTTAAAGTTCTTCATGTAAAAATCTTTTAAAAATTTAAGTTTGGGGGGGAGCAGAAAAATCATTTTTAGAAAAAGAGAAAGAACTTAATTTTATTTGTCTTCACTTAACTATATTTTCAAAATTTTAAATTTAACTTGACCTTCGGTATTAGGGGTTTACTTGGGATAACTATATTTATGTTTCTAAATATATAGTAAATTTAAGTAAAAAATTTCAATAATAGAGGTTAATTCTAGGGGATAAGATATTTGGTAAAAGAGAATAAGATTATGTTTTTTTTATTTTAAGTAAATAAATTTGTATTTTTTAAATATTGAAAATCTTAAAAGATTCATGTAAAAAGAAAAAAATTAAACTTTATAAAATCTTTAAGTTAATATAAATTTGTAAAGTGAAGAAATGTAAAAAGTTTTTAACTTTAAGAAGAGGATAGTGAAGTTCAAAATCATTAAAGGCTATCCAGATATAGTAATCCTCACATAAAGAAAAGAAAAAAAAAAGATGTGGGAGAAAGCTTGAGGAGATGCCTAATTAAAAATTGGCTTCACTTGAATCAACTTAAGGAAAAAGACTTTGCTTGAGGAGATGCCTAATTAAAATTGGCTTCACTTGAATCAACTTAAGGAAAAAAGACTTCTACACATTTTTCTAAACTTTTGATTTGAATATTAACTTAATTATTAATAAAGTTTTATGAAGTCTTTTTTCATATGAATTTCCTAAGTGACTTTAACATAACAAATTGTAATTTTTCTTGAAAAAAATAGAGGATCAGAAACCTCAGACCTATATACTGAATATCATTAGAGTTGTTTAGAATTAACTAGAGTTGTTTTGAATTTTACTTAAGTTAAACTATTATATTTAGAGAACTAAAATACGGAAGCCTAAAAGTTAAATTCTTTACCATAAGTCATATTTTTATGTAGTAGAGAAGTTACTTGAGGACAAGTAATATGTAAGTTTGGGAGATTTTGATACACTTAAAATATATGCATTTTTTTACCCATATTTTATACCTAATTTTGCTGATATTGCACTTTAATGGAATGTATTTTGATGTTTTCTTGCAGGTTGTTAATTTTTAGGGCTTAAAGTAAAAAAGGAAGCAAAAAGGATGAAATTTAGAGTCAAAATGACGTTTTTGAGGAAATACTCAGCGCCAAGGTCAGCGCCGACGACGCAGAACAACTGAAACCTGTAGAATTTTTAATTAGCGCCAGACTAGCGCCGACGGCGCCAAAGGCAGTTCAGACCCCGTTTCTAGAAGGTCGATGTATTTGGATGATTTTTTAAGAGATTTTGGAGGCACCTCTTAGATAACTGACCTTGGGCTTTATTTAGGGCCGAGTTTTTCAGNTGCAGATGAGTGTAGTGAGTGCCTTAGCTTCAGACCAACACCCAAGGTCAACCCTAAGGTCCAGCAATCCTAGGGTTGACTCATCCTGAGTTTCCCCCATAGTGACCCCACCTACTAAGAACATAGAGGTTGGGAGCAATATGTGGAACTCCAGGTTGAGTGAAGAAGAGAGTATAATTTTTAATGGTGAGGGTTCCAAGTCTAGTTTTCTAGGAATAGTCAACAGGAAAAGTCCTATGGCTAGACCTTAGGCTACTAAAGGGGAAAACTAAACCTCAACAAAAAATGAGGTCAAAAAATGGACCCCAATAGGTGGGGTGTGCTGGGCAAGCACACCGTACGTATTGGCGTTGACCAACGAGATCAACAAAAACAAATACAGACTCATAAGTCAACAAACTTTGGAAATATGAGTAGAGTTGTTTGTGTGATTTGTTTCTGCTGGGGAATTAGCAGGTGTGTGTTTAATCAAGCCGAGAAGTAGGGACTCTCACTGGGGATCGAAGAGAGAACTTTGAGTTATGAAATTTTATAGCTTTCCCAAAGGAAGGGAGTCAAAATGTAAGTGTTGACCCTCAGGTAGGAATTGAGATTCAAATATCGACTCAAAAAGAGAGAGAGAGAGATAGAGAGAGTCAGAAATGTAGGACTGATTCAGAAATGAGAATTGAAATGTAGGTCAATTCTCAAAAGAAAGTTTCGAATTTAAGGACCGACCTCAAAATGTAATGAATCAGAAATGTAGGACTGATTCAGAAATGAGAATTGAAATGTAGGTCAATTTTCAAAAGAAAGCATCAGAAATGTAGGACTAATTCAGAAATGAGAATTGAAATGTAAGTCAATTCTCAAAAGAAAGTGTTAAATGTAGGACTGATTCAGAAATGAGAATTGAAATGTAGGTCAATTCTCAAAAGAAAGTTTCGAATTTAAGGACCGACCTCAAATGTAATGAATCAGAAATGTAGGACTGATTCAGAAATGAGAATTGAAAATGTAGGTCAATTCAGGAATGAGAATTGAAATGTAGGTCAATTCTCAAAAGAGAGTGTCGTAATATAAGGACCGACCTCAAATGTAATGAATCAGAAATGTAGGACTGATTCATAAATGAGAATTGAAATGTAAGATTGATTCAGGAATGAGAATTGAAATGAAGGTCAATTCTCAAAGGAAGGTGTCGGAATATAAGGTCCGAACTCAAATGTAAAGACTCAGAAATTTAGGACTGATTTAGAAATGAGAATTGAAATGTAAGATTGATTCAGGAATGAGAATTGAAATGTAGGTCAATTCTCAAAAGAGAGTCTCGGAATATAAGGACCGACCTCAAATAAAATGAATCAAAAATGTAGGACTGATTCAAAATGAGAATTGAAATGTAAGATTGATTCAGGAATGAAAATTGAAATGTACGACAATTCTCAAAAGAGAGTGTTGGAATATAACTAGTAGAGTTTATGATTATTGACTTTGGTGAGGAAAAAAATTGTGAAACTTTGTGATATTTTGTGCAGAATGTGAAATTTTAAGGGGATGTGTAGAGAGTTAGTGTAGATAATGATGGTTGTGCTGCGCACACAAAGAGTGGGAAATTCCAAAAACGAAAGTATCCACTCAACAGGTTTGTTTTATTTTCTTATTGTTTTTGTCGCAATTGATTTTTTAAAAATGTGTTTTCAAAGTTTTAATTTCAAGTGGTTGATTTTCAAAAGAAGTTTGTTTTGGTAAAAAGGATTACTCGTTTTATGTGTGAGTTTTGTTTTAATTTAATGGAATTTTTAAATCCAAAAGTTGAAAAAAGAACGTGTAAAGTTCAAAAATTTTCTAAAAATTTTAACTATATATGAGGTTAATTACAAAATTTGGACCCGGTCGTAGACATATGGCCATATAGATAACCTTAAAACAATCAAGGTTTCAAAATTTTGAAGCAAGCAGAAGCAAGCAGAGGTAAGTGGTATTAAGCAGCATCAGGTCGCGTAATAGGTTTTCAGGTATCGTCCATTTATCGGTAACATGGGTCTTTCACCCTGGAAGTCCACTAACTGGTAGGCTCCCCCTGTATAAACCTTCTCAACGACAAATGGTTCCTCCCAAGTTGGCTCGAATTTGCCACCTATTTTGCATTGAGCAAGAATAAGTCTTTTGAGCACGAGTATGAGGTCACCAATTTTGAATGTCCTTCGGCGGACCAATTTGTCATGGGCTTGTACCATCTTTGCCTGGTAATGCTCTAAATGTTGTTGTGCTTCCAATCATTTTCCCACGAGACTCTCCGTTCTTTAAGCCTAAGTTTTGTACTTTCTTCCGTTGTGAGTTGGTTAGCAACGACAATTCTGAGAGATGGTGTCTGGATCTCTAGCGATAGCACGACCTCGGTCCCGTACATGAGCATGTAAGGTGTACACTGAGTGGGAGTCCTGAAAATCATCCAAAGGCCATAAGGCTTCTAACAGTTTGTTATGCCAATCCCTTTTATTTTCATCCAGTGTTTTCTTCAAAATCTATACCAGTGTTTTGTTGAAGGCTTCAACCAGACCATTTGTTCTGAGATAGTAAATTATAGAGTATCTCCAATCTATCCCATGTCTTCTGACAAAATTGTTGATCTTTATGCTTTTAAAAGCTGTACCATTGTCAGAGATTATTCTTCGCGGTACTTCGAAACGGTAGACAATTTGGCTTTCGAAAAATTGAAGGACGTGTTGTGTCGTAACCTCAGGTAACATTACTGCCTCTACCCATTTGGAGAAGTAATGTATAGCGGCAAGTATGAATCTGTATCCTTTAGAATATGGAGGGACTATCAGACCTATTATGTCTGTGCCCCAACACTCGAATGGCCACTAGGCAACAGTTGGGTGTAGCACATTTGGAGGTTGGCGTAAGACCACCCCATGTACCTGACATTGGTGACATCTTCTGGTTGTATCCATGCAATCTGACATCATTGCTTGGCAATAATATCTGAGTCTTTTAATCTTCATTTTCATTTTTGGTCCCGGTTGGTGAGCGCCACACAATCCGGCTTGTACTTTATTTGATAATATTCTGTGCCTCGGCTCTGCTCAAACACCGTAGCCACATTTGGTCGAACGATCTTCAGTAGAGAACATTTCCCACCAGAGCATAAGAAATGGCTCTTCTTGTGATGTGGTGTGCCTCAGAATTGTCTTCTGGCAGTTTTCCAGTATGCAAATATTCTATTAGTGGCTTGCGCCAATCTTTGTTGATGTCCGCAACTGTATTTACCGTTTCTTCTCTTCCAAGTTTGTGTAGAGTTTCAAAGTTTCTTCAAGACAAAACTCGTCTTCCTTGCACCATGACTTCGATGGAATCCTCTGGGGGACGCGCCATTTCCTTAGCGAGTTTTGCTAAAGCATCGGCATGAGCATTATCTCCCCGAGGAATTCGATAGAAAGTCACCTCAGGAACCTGCTCCAGGAGCTTCATCGCGTACAGATGGTATTCTGCTAATGTTGGTTTTAGAATTCTGTATTGTCTGGCGACTTGTTGGATGACAAGTTGAGAGTCACCATAAATGACAATGTTCATTATATCCATAAAAATTGCCAATTCCAATCCGGTGATTAAGGCTTCATATTTTACTTCATTGTTGGTACATGGCTCCGTCAGTTGGTACTAAAATCTCAACATACCCTTATCCAGCGTGATAAAGATCAAACCGATCCCTGCCTTTCCTGGTATAACTGTGCCTGATCCCTTGTTTTTCTTGGCTGATGAAGCACCATCAAAGTACATTTCCCAGCGCAACGCACTAGAAAATTTCATTTATAGTATTTGCTTGTCTGGTAACTCGTCATTGAAAGAGGTCCCAGCTGGCAGTGGGTGTACAGCGAGAAAGTCTGCTAAAATCTGTCCCTTGATAGGACTGAGGGGCACAAAAGTTATATCAAATTGCAATAATATCATTGACCATCTTGCTAAACGTCCGGAGAGTGTTGGTCGGGTTGTCAGATATTGCAATGGATTAACTTTCGAGATTAGGGTAATCTTATGAGAAAGCATGTAATGTCTAAGCTTTTGAGCGGCGGGGTAATCTTATGAGAAAGCATGTAATGTCTAAGCTTTTGAGCGGCGAAAATTAATGTCAGACAATGTTTCTCAATAGGTGGATACCTTACCTCCGTCGGTATTAGACGACGACTCAAGTTGTAGAGTGCATTTTCTTTTCCCTCTTCATTGACTTGGGCTAAGAGGGCTCCAAGTGAGTCATCCAAAGCCGCGGTATAAAGTATCAACGGTTCCCTGGGATAGGGGCTGCCAAAACAAGAGGTGTCATTAAATATTGTTTAACGTCCTCAAAGGCCCGCTAGCATTTTTCTTCCCAAATAAATTTGGCGTCCTTTTTAATTAATGTCGAGAAAGGCTAATACCTACCTGAGAGATTAGAAATAAAGCGTCTCAGATATGCCAACTTCCCCCTGGAAGGAACTTAACTGCCTCAAGGTTTTAGGGGGAGGCATTTCTAAGATAGCTTTAATCTTATCCAGATCGATCTCGATTCCCCGATGACGGACAACGAATCCTAGAAATTTCCCGGAGGTGACGCTGAAAGCACACTTTAAGGGATTTATTTTAAGGTCATATCGTCATAACCGTTCAAACACAATCCCCAAATCGTACAAATGGTCTATTTTTTGTTTACTTTTGATGACGAGATCACCCACGTAGCATTCTACTTGATTGTGAATGAGGTCGTCAAAAATTTTCGTAATTGCACGCTGATATGTCGCTCCGGCGTTCTTTAGACCGAACGACATCAATGTGTATCAGAAGATTCCAATCGGTGTTCTTAAAGCTGTAAGCGCTGTATCCTCGGGAGCCATCTTGATTTGGTTATACCCCGATGATCCGTCCATGACGGAGAAAATCTCATGTGTTGAAGCGATATCCACCATCATTTCAAGTATAGGTAGCGGAAGCTCGTCTTTTGGACATGCCTTGTTCAAATCTCTGAAGTCAAAACAAACGCGGATCTGTCCATTTTTCTTTTTAACAGGAACAATATTGGCTAACCACGTGGGGTACTGCTTTTCTTTAACAAAGTTGTCGTCTATCAATTCCGTTACCTCGGCGATGACTTGTTGTTCTTTCTCGAGGTGCATTCTCCTAGGAGCCTGTTTTACTAGGGTTACATTCATGTCCATCCCAAGTTTATGGACTGCAACCTCTGCTGACAGCCCTGGCATTTCGTCGTAGCTCCATGCGAAGCAATCTTTGAACTCTACTAGTAGTCTGACCAGTTTTGCAGACTCTTTATCATCAAGTAGAGAACTTATAAATGTAGGTCGGGGTCGCTCTTCAGTCCCGAGGTTAATCTCTTTCAATTCATCAATAGTGGACTTATTTTCTTCCTCAAATTCGTCAGTTCCGAGGTTAATCTCTTTCAATTCATTGATAGTAGATTTAATTTCCTCCTCAAATTTTGGGGCGGAGCATCTTCTATTGGTTGATCAGTAGAGTCATCCTCTATATCAAGACAATCCTCTTCTGACTCACTAGTGACAACCATGCAAAATTTAGAATCATCGACTGGTCCAACTTTACCAAATTCGAGACCTTCATTTGAATTGGGAGCTCGTCTTTTTGTACTCCACAATTTTTTAAAGAGTTGAAATTTATATTGAATTGGGAGTTCAACTTCTAGCATTCCATAATTTTTCAAAAAGTTGAAATTTATCTTTTGGCATTTGTTTGGTAAATAGTATTCCACAATTTTTCAAAGTGTTGAAATTTATCTTTTGGCATTTGTTTTGGTAAATGTATAGTATTCCATAATTTTTCAAAGAGTTGAAATTTATCTTTTGGCATTTGTTTTGGTAAATTTCGTAGCATTCCATAGTTTTTCAAAAAGTTGAAATTTATCTTTTGGCATTTGTTTTGGTAAGTTTCCTTTTACCATTCTATAATTTTTCAAAAAGTTGAAATTTATCTTTTGGCATTTGTTTTGGTAAGTGTCCAGGTACCATTCCATAGGTTTTCAAAAAGTTGAAATTTATCTTTTGGCATTTGTTTTGGTAAGTGTACCTGTTGAATTAATTTTCCATAATTTTTTAAGAAGTTGAAATTTATCTTTTGGCATTTGTTTTGGTAAGTGTCCTTGTTAAATTAACTTCTGAACACAAGGTGTTTTGGTAAGTGTCCCTGTTGAATTAACTTTTGAACACAAGGCGAGAAGTAACCAAAAGATAGTTGTTTTGGTAAGTGTCCCTGTTGAATTAACTTTTGAACACAAGGCGAGAAGTAAACAAAAGGCATTTCCATTAATTCATTAGAATCAACATCCAAATTTACATGTTTTTCAAGCTCAGTAGAGGTAGAAGCGCTGCAAAATTTGATCGGCTTTGAACCAAAACTATGCGGACTTCCTTGGCCTCTAAAATCTCGACCTAGGGAGAATCGGAGTGAGGGTCATAGTATCCACATAGTGGTTTATCCGATCATACATTGTTTAATATTCATTCCTCTTTGTATCTTCTAGGGACTGAGGTTTCTTCTGCTTTGTCATCATTACTTCATCTTCAGAACAATCTTCATCACCAGTGTTGATAGTTGTCTTGGTCAGGTCAACAATTAAATTCATCTTTCCTCGTCCGCGTCCCCGACCTCGACCTCGAGTGCGTGAACTAGAAGAACCTCCACCAACTCGATGTAGGGGAGTGGTAGAAGGTTGTTGAAGCGGAGTTGTATGGCCTTCTTTTTGTGATCCTTCTGAATCTTTATCTTTTTGAGTCAAAATTTCACGCGAGAAGATAGTCTTCTTTGGAGGCGCGTAGTAGGCAGCGTCTTCGTGGATACCAACTTCATGCACTGAAAACGGTTGTAGGTCTCCCTTGATGCAATTTTCTTGACAATCTTTCCGATATTTAATGCACTGATGTAGGGATGATGGAGCCATGTTATGCTCATGAATCCATGGTCCCCAATAGAGCGTTGAAAGAGGTCTCGGCATCGATGATATGAAATTTAACGGTTGTTACAAGCTCTAATGCACTGATGTAGGGATGATGGAACCAAGTTATGCTCATGAATCCACGGTCGACCCAACGAATGCACTGATGTAGGGATGATGAAACCATGTTATGCTCATGAATCCACGGTCGACCCAACACGTTATTTGATGCACTGGTGTAGAGATGATGGAACCATATTATGCTCATGAATCCATGGTCAACCAAATAGAGCACTCGGTGGAACCATGTTATGCTCATGAATCCACGGTCGACCCAATAGAGCATTAAAAGAGGTCTCAGTGTCGATGATATGAAATTTTGCGGTTGTTGCTAGTTCTCCAACCTTCATAAGTAATGTAATTGGTGGAACCATATTGTGCTCATGAATCCATTGTCGACCCAATAGAGCGTTAAAAGAGGTCTCGGCGTCATGAATCCAAGGTCGACCAAGTAGAGCGTTGAAAGAGGTCTCGGCGTCGATGATATGAAATTCACGGTTGTTACAAGTTCTCCAACCTTCATAAGTAATGAGATTGATCCAAGGGCTCTTTCTCCTTTTGGTTGAATCCTTTTAACATCATCTTATCGGGGATGAGCTCCTGAACGTTGAGGTCCAAATATGCTAATGTCCGTAGAATCATCAAGTTAGGAGATGCTCCAGGATCCACTAAAACTCTGGATAAGACAAATCTGCCAATGTTGTCGGATATGTAGAGCGGGCAGTTGTGGTCGGCGGTACCGAGCAGCGAGTCTTCATCTGTAATGATCACCCCTAACTGTTATCTTGATGAGCAAACTTCATCTGAGGATGTGCTAGCCAACTGAGCTAAGAAAATTTCTGGATCGAGCAAAGCTGTAACCAGAGACTCTCTCATCTCCTTTGACAGGACCAAAGCGTCGTAGATGCTTAGTCGGGCAGGCAACTTCTTAAGATGAGCTAGCACATTGTAATCTACTTTGTATTATCCTCTAATTTTGTCTTGGTTATGTGGTTCTTCCACTGGCAGAGGTGGGGGTATCTCTTCTCGAGTCATTATTTGTTTTCCTTTGTCTGCTGGAGCTGTTCTTGGTGGTAACACTTTCTCGCTCCTCAAGTTGACTTCTGTGACTTCTTCTTCTTGAGATATCTTTTTTGAATCTTTAGGTGTCTTTTCCTCTTCGTCGGTGAGATCTAAGTTGATGGAGAGCGGTGCACCATGACGCTCGAGAGTTGGCTCTTCGTTATCAGTGCTGTCGTAAGCAATATCATTGATGTCTTCTTTAGACTTGACAACAAGTTCATCGGACTCAAGTACGATTTGAGGATCATTTTGGAGATCGAGATCACAACTAGCTTGGTTATAATCAGTCACGTTATTACTAGAAATAGTGAAAACGTAGCCGAAATCACAACCATTATATTCACAAGACCTCGAGGGACAAAAAGATAATCATACAAGGTCAAGGGTTCGAGGACTTTCTTCCTCAAATCTGAGACAACCAATCTAGTAGAGGCAGCCCCTATCCTACCCCCCGTGCTATCAATCTTGGCAGTGACGCTCTTCTTTTTCTTGTTCTTCGTCCTGAACGATGACGAATTTTCTGGTGAAATCTTCATCTCAGGTTCGGTATGCTGCAGACTCTGAATGGAGGCCTGTTTTGATGAGGACTTATTATTCCATCCTTCTTCATTATCTGTAGAAGCTTGCTTCGATGAATCCTGTATCCGATTGAGGACCCTCTTGAGTTCATCCCAAGTTGTACTCCATCCATCTATTCCGACATATGGATCAATTGGGGAGATTGGTTCAGTTGAAACCATGTTTACGGAACCTTTCTCAGGTTCTCTCAAATATTCCTTTGGGATTGTTATATTCTCTTCCTTGAGGTTCTTCTCAAGCCAGTCTTTAAAGACAAAACACTTGTCTATAGTGTGCCCAAGCAATCGGTGGTACGGGCAATAATTTGGTTCATTCTTCTTATCCACCT
>JXCR01126762.1:25695-44204 GCA_002079205.1 Phalaenopsis hybrid cultivar | reverse complement strand
TTTCTCCACCTCAAAATATAGTCTGTCAAGGTTTCACTAGGCTTCTGCTTCTCCATCATGAGTTCTCCAATAGACACATGATGTTGCGCCCCAGCAAATCTTTTCACAAATAACTGTTCCAACTCAGAAAATATTTTAACTGACCCGTTGGGCAAGTCAGTGTACCAGTCGAAAGCAATCCCTGACAAGCTGCTAACGAACTGTTGACAGAGTAGAGCTTCACTATTCCTCATGTTTCCAAAATTTGCTCAAAAATGTGCTATGTGCTGTCTGGGATTTCCTGTCCCATCAAATATCTTGAAGTTTGGGGTCACAAAGCCCTTAGGGAAAGGCATGGCATCAAATTCTTCCGAATAAGTCTACCCTTTAAAATTGATGCACTGCCCTTGGAATGGGCTAAGGCATCCAACACTTGTTCAGCCATTTGCTTGAACTCTTTTTCTGGCATGGCACTTGATGGAGAATCCTTCTTTGGTTGTTCTTCTTATTCTGTCAAAGTAGCCTCCCTTCTTTCATCTGCGATGTGTATGATTTACGGCTGGTTAATTTCTGGAGAAGCCGAACGTGGTGCTTGTGATTGCCTCTGAATGGTGGCCATTGCGGTCATAGCTGCAATCATCTCTTATATTCTTTGCTCCAGTAAAACAACTTGCACGTCGCCGAGGAGGATAACCCTACCCAACTCATCTACAGCGTTCTCTTCAATGTGAGGTTGAGCCTCGCGCGCAGATGGCTAGTTCCAATCACATGGACATCCATGAAATCTTCCTCCAAGTAATCATTGTAATCAAAATCCTCATTGTCACTATCGAAGGAAACTCCGTGTTCTTGAGCCAACTCAGAAATCTCAAACCCAAGTTTCTCAACTTTTTCTTCAATTATCGATTCCTTGATTGCTTTAAGATCTGGAGGACCTTGATGGAAATCCTCAACTTGTCCCTCCATCTCGTTGGCTATTGTTGCAACGATGTCAGATATTTCAGGCACTGGTTTTGCTTCTTGTCTTACAGGCTCACTGAACTGTATCGGTGCAGCGACCTCAGGTATCCATATCTTCTTCCTTTATGACGATGATGCCTCAGGACGGGGCATCTTAGTAGAGACATCGGTATGTCGAGGGAAGGTATGCTCCCCATGGTGTAGACCGGTTATAGTGTCAGGTAATCGTCTTGTCCTTCTTTCCATGATTGTAGGAATAATGGGTAAACCTCTCGGACCCAGTCTTGACTTAATCGGTCGGCGACCCATGGTCTTGGTGGTGGTATGATCGGTGGTGACCATAACAGTATCGACTTAGTTTCCCAAACGGAGCCAGACGGAACACGGGTAGGAGACTCTATAATCGACCTACGAGATTTTCTAGCGGACTTAATATCCTTCAAAATTTCATTCTTCATATGAGGGGAAATTTCATGTCCCACTCATTTAAGTAATTCACTAACAGAACATCTTTCTTTAATAGCAAGCCTTCTGAAGACTGCGCTGACTCGGGTGATGGGCTGAATTTTTTTCCCTCCTCACCATGTCCATGAGGTGATGGGAATGCAGCAACAATCTTCTCGATACTCTCATATCCATGAGTATATGTCAGAGGATGGAATATACTTCCTCGCAGGAGTGGACAAATTTTCGATAATACCTCTTCAACTTGAAGAGGCTCCTCTTCATCAGGTGTATTTTCAGGAGTCTGGGCTTTGATGGCCCTCCGAACTCTCCTATTGCAGTTCCTCCTTTGAGTTTGGCTCAGTGGTGCAGTCCTTGAGCTCAACCCAATTTTAAACAAGGGTGGCGGAACAGTTAATCCTTCAGCCGATTCTTCGACAATCATCGCTTCCTTTCCTTTAGCAGCAGTGGGGACAACAGGTTTGGCGGGTGTCGCGACCGCAACAGCTTTAACCTTCTTGCCGGCAGGGAAATCTTGAAGTCAGTTCAAACTGAGTTCTGCAGGCTGCTCTTGAACTTCTGGGGCAGCGATCTTCATTACCACAAATGGGGATTTCCCGAGGACAACCTCGAGGTCTTCAAATCCGGCTTCAAACTTGATGGTGGGAGCGACGTTACGGGCGTTGCGATCCGTCGACAGGTTGCTAGAAAAGGTCAGCGTTGGGTAAGCCATCGCAGTGAGCCTTAAAATAGAGAGTTATAGGGTTAGCTATATGGCCAAAAACCTCGTAATCCTTAGTGCAAGCACTGAAAGTAGAGGTTAGTCTGTAGACCGGACAGGTCTTAATTTTCAAGTAATTTTAACATCTTTATTTAAAAGGGTGTAAAATTGATTAATATTTTGAAGTGCACGTGACACAACACGATTTGGTTTAATTTACAAAGCAGCAAAACAAATGTGAAAAGGAGTTGTGAGAAAGTTTAGGACCTAGCGCGGGACCCAATTCATGGCAAAAAAATGCCCAGGTGGAGTTAATCCATCAAAACACCTATTGGGGGTCCAACCCCACATAAAAATTTAAGGAGTCCTTAGTGGCCTTCTGAACCCCTTTGTTCAAAGATGGTTGAACAACTAGTCCTGAAGTCCAAGGAGTTAGCTATACTTTCCTAAGGTAAAAATGGGTAAAGTATGCTAACAGAAGAGGGGTAATTTGGTCCAAGGGGGACATGGACATATTACCGATGTGTGAAGATAATATTTCATGATTTGTATGGAGAGAGAAGCGTGTCCCCAAGGGAGTCTCCAGAAGCTATCGGCGTTATTCTGGGGATGGTTTGGTTGTGGGGTTGCCCGTAAGAAGTTGTCGGTCACCGGAATCGAAATCCCGTTGCCCGCTTCGGAAGCACTTTGAAGTATGAAATCAAACTGACCCCACATTTTTTGTAGTTTAAAATGAAAGGGCACTGTACCTCAAATCCTGTATCTATCCCAAAGGATAAACACAAAAATTGAGGATGAGGCTCTATCAAATAAACTAAGGAAAATATGTCGTCCGTTTGGTCTGCAAAACCTTTGTATTTGCCGACAAGTTCCTCTATTTTTTATAAATGAATAAAAAAGGTTTATATTAAGCTGGTTTCGGACATGCTTTCCATAAGGGCAAGCCCCTATAGTTAATTACATCCTAAATGACCAAAGTCACTTAAGAAGACTCTCGATAAAAATCAGGAAATATTATCTTCAAGGAATTTCAAAGAGTAGGACTCTTCAACGAAATCAGACGTAGAGGTGTGAAAGGGGATTGGTTCAAATTTGGAACATTTTATTGTAAAATCCAAAGGAAGAAGGACTAGGGGATGTCATGAATCCACAGGAGAACTCCGGTGACTTCCCAAGCTATCCTAATGTTTGGCTTCAATTTTGAGGAGAAATATTTTAAGTGTTTCATCCTGCAAATTTTATTAGTTAGGGCTTACATTCATGTGAAATGATCACACAAATAGCCTGGAAGATATGAGGATTTAGGTCATGACAAACGACAACCTCGGAATNAGCATGAGACATGTAAGGAAAAGACAGAAGAAAGACGGTACTATAAACTGTAAAAGCGTACCTGGCAAGTCTTCTCGTTCCACCACCTGAAACTTAAAATGCATGTTAAGGCAGTTTATGAAGAGCAGGAAAGGTAAGATTTATGTAATTAGGGTAATCGCATGAGAAAGCATGTAATGTCTAAGCTTTTGAGCGATGAAAATTAGTGCCAGATAATGCTTCTAAATAGGTGGATACCTTATCTCCGTCGATATTAGACGACGACTCAAGTAGTAGAGAGCATTCCTTTTTCCCTCATTGACTTGAGCTAAGAGGGCTCCAAGAGAGTCATCTAAAGTCGCGGTATAAAGTATCAACGGTTTCCCTGTGATAGGGTCTGCCAAAACAGGAGGTGTCATTAAATATTGTTTAACGTTCTCAAACGTCCGCTGGCATTTATCTTCCCAAATAAATTTTGTGTCTTTTTTTATTAATGCCGAGAAAGGCTGACACCTACCTAAGAGATTAGAAATAAAGCGTCTTAGGTATGCAAAATTCCCCTGGAAGGAACGTAGCTGTTTCAAGGTTTTAGGCGGAGGCATTTCAAAGATAGCTTTAATCTTATCCGGGTCGATCTCGATTCCCCGATGACGGACAATGAATCCTAGAAATTTTCCAGAGGTGACGCCAATGGCGTATTTTAAGGGATTCATTTTAAGGTTATATAANTGAAACTTAAAATGCATGTTAAGGCAGTTTATGAAGAGTAGGAAAGGTAAAATTTTGGTAATTTTCTTAACCTTATATCATATCTTGTTGAGTCCTTAAAAGTTTAATTAAGAATGATTTCATTGAGTGAAGAATATTAAGTTTAATAGGCTTCTGAGGTATCCAACAAGTTAAGAGGGGGAAGCAGGTCCATGCCTCTCTCTCACCAAATAGTGAAAAGCCTTGAGTCCGTTTAAACTCATTATGTTGCTTAATGGTTCATCCTGTGAATACCCTTATTACTCAACGAACATTGATGTCTCAATTATGTCTAAGAATAGGGTAATTTTCAATTATCATTTAATTTAAGAATAATGTGGGTGAAGACCCTTAAAGGGGCAAGTTAGTGTAATTTAAACACTTAGCCAAATTTTAATCCTAATTGGGCTTAGTGGTGTTTCAAGTATGTTCGATACAAATAAGTTTATTTCTCTAATCCTTTTTTTAGTCAATTTTGATTTAGCCTAAGTCACCACTAAGCTCTTAAGACCTAGGTGAGTGTCTCAATTAATTTTGAAAAAGGTTAAACTTTAGGTGTTCATGATTCATGATCTGGATTTTATTTGAAAATCAAAATATGGGTATTAAATTGATTAGTTATTGACTTCAAAATTCATACCCCCAAGTCCAGGATCATTTAATCTTAATAAACTTCCAAACTTTAATAATTTAGAAATTAATTAATCTTAATTGAGAAAGGCAGATTGATTTCTACCAATTAACCCCTTTGTGTTTCAAACATCAAATAAATTGATTAAGACTAGAGGTTACCCTCTTTTCCCTTACCCCCTTTGTATTTCAAGCATCAAATAAATTGATTAAGATCAGAGGTTACCCATTTTCCCTCGAATTAAGCCTAAATGTTAATTAAGGCAAAATTTCCAAAATTACACATTTGCCCTTAAGGCTCTAACATTTCATAATTTGTCAAATTCAATTCAAATGACTTTAAAATTTTTATCCTACCTCACTCATGGGTCAATTGAAACATCAGAGGGGAAAATGTGATTTTTTCAAAATTAATTTAATTTATATAATTATTTTAATGGAAAAATAAGATTTTTCAAAGAAAATTCCTAACTTGATAAAGGTAAATTATAATCACTTGAAATGTTTACTGGAAGTACACCTAGACCAGAGAAGCCTTTGGACCAAATTTCATGATTTTTTAAATTCTCTATGATTTATTAGAATTATTTCAAATTCTGGGATATTTAACAAAAATAAAATAATTAAGATGGTGAAAATTAAGTTTTATATTTTTGAAAAATCTCCCTAAGGTCAGAGAACTTAGAGAAGAAATTTTATATTTTTCTGATTTTTCCTTGATTTATAGGAATTATTTTAGCGAAAACTCATTTTTAGCCTTTTAAAAATTATTTTTTAAGCTTTGAAAATAAATATCTTTATTTAGAAAATCAGGAAAAAAATTTTGATTGTTCCTAAGTGATTATGAAATAATTTAGAACATTTCCAGGAGTTTTATTATTTTTATGATTTTTATGAATTTTTAATTATTTAAATACATAGGCCAAAAATTAAGTTTTTATTTTAAATATTATTTTATTTTTATAAAATATCCCTGATCATAGAAGGCCAAAAATTAAGTTTTTATTTTAAATATTATTTTATTTTTATAAAATATCCCTGATCACATAGAATTAAGTTTTTATTTTAAATATTATTTTATTTTTATAAAATATCCCTGATCACAGAGAACTGATTTTTATCTTAAATATCATTTTATTTTTAGAAAATATCCCTGATCACAGAGAACTCAAAAAATTAATTATTTTAAATATTATTTTATTTTTATAAAATATCCCTGATCACAGAGAACTCAAAAAACTAGTGCGTTTTATTATTTTTGTGATTTTTATGAATTTTTAATTATTTTAAATATTTAAAATAGGCTGAAAATCAAGTTTTTACTCTTTTTATGAATTTTTAATTATTTAAATACTTAAAATAGGCAAAAAATTAAGTTTTTATTTTAAATATTATTTTATTTTTATAAAATATCCCTGATCACAGAGAACTCAAAAAACTAAGTTTCATAATTTTCCATTATATTTTGATTTTTAAAAATTATTTAAATGTTAAGAGTGGTATTTATCTTTAAAAATCAATTTAAGTTATCGATTTTAAAAATCATTTAAATGTTAAGAGTGGTATTTATCTTTAAAAATCAATTTAAGTTATTGAATGAACTCAAAATATTTTGAAACTTTTATGATGAGTTCTCTGGATCATAAATCAGAGCGAAGATAAAAAATCAAGTCATTTAAATATTTATATTTTTCAAAATTAATTATCTTAGGGTATTTGAAAAATTTAAGGATATTTTAAATGACTTGACCCATGAAATTATTTCCAAAGGTTTTTCTGGTTATGATAGACCTTCCAAAATTTTCTTAGGATTTTATAATCAATATGCTAATTTCCATGATTATTTCAATGAAATAATGTGAAATAACTTGAAAAATATGGATCTCTATATAGGAACCTTCTCTGACTTTAGAAAAATCAGAGAATATTTCCCCTTACAGAGGATACGATATGTCAAAATTTCAAGCCAAGGTGATGTGTCAATATGCATGGACCAAATGATTCAAAACAGTGTTTAATTAATTAAAAATAAAATATGCACCAAATGGACTTGAAAATTATTCCACATTATTCTTCTTTGTTCAATGAGTAAGATTTTTATTTTTATTTTATTTTTGTGATTTTTCTACACAAAGTTATGTATTTTCCAAGTTAAGGGTATTTAAATAAATAGGAAAAAGCCCTATTTATCTATTTAAATAGCACGTGCTGACTAGATCCTAGGCAGCTCCGAAGGCATGCGTGGCACGCTCTGGTTAGACGCCGTCGTCCACGTAGCCGCTGACTCGACCCACTGTTTATGTCCTGAAGCGCTGTTCGGCTCGATCTTCCCCGTCCATTTGATACACTCTTGATTGAACGACTCCCCGTCATCATCCCTGATGGAGNAATGTATTTAAGTTTTCCGTTTAGGTAGGTCCAGTGAAGCCAATTTTTGATTAGGCATATCCTCAAGCTTCTTTTCACTTTCATTTTTCTTTGTTTTTTTTTTCTTTCTCATTTGGATTGTTTTCAATCCTATATTTTTTTTTTCATTTCAAGGATTATTTTCAATCCTTTCTTTTCGCTTTCAATCCTATATATTTTTCTTTTCTTTTCAGGGATTGTTTTCAATCCTTTCTTTTTTGATTTTCAAGTGAGGATTACTTTATCTGGATAGTCTTTAATGATTTTGAACATCACCTTTCTTTTCCTAAATTTGAAACTCAAAGCATTCCATTTCAAGTGAGGATTACTATATCTGGATAGCCTTTAATGATTTTGAACATCACCTTTCTTTCACGTGAGGATTACTATATCTGGATAGCCTTTAATGATTTTGAACTTCACTTTTCTTTCCCTAAAAAGGATTACTATATCTTGATAGCCTTTAATGATTTTGAACTTCACTTTTCTTTCCCTAAATTTCAAACTCAAAGCATTTCTTACCTTAAAAATATTTCATAGTTTTCACATCATGGAATNTTGTTTATTTAGTGTTGTATGAACTTTCTTTTATATATGAAATTTGTGTTTTGTCGTATCTTTCTCATGAAGACTAAGTAGTTTTCTCTATCTTTCCCCCTACTCTGAGACCTGGAGAAATGAAGAGATAATATGAATGTGTCATAATTAAAATATAAAATAAATTGTAATAATTTTTCAACTTTGAACTTAATTTACTTTTCAATTTGGTCAATTGATTTTTTAAAATATGTTGTGAAACATATGATTCAGGAAATGTAGTATGTGTTCTACAACAGAGTGAGATCACATTTAATTTCATGAAGGAGAAATTCATTCATGAAATTAAGTGCAAATAAATAGGAAAATATTCTTTGTTGGGTGTAGAATTGGAGAATCTTTAGGGTGGCAGACTAAAATCCCAAATTTGGTTTTAGTGTTTAAAAACTAAAGCGAGAATTAACCTTCAGGTGAAGGGAATTGGGTGCTATGGAGTGGGAGCAGGTATCCTCCTAGCCTAACCACAGATTTAGGGACTAAACCTAAGATTAACCAATGATTTTCTATGCACTGTATCAGGGTAGAGAATTAAAATTGCTCCTATTTGGCACAATACATATTATAAACATTTATCTCAACTCATTTCACCAGAATTTCATTGTAGTGGGAAGGATGCTTTTTCACATAAGAAATCTTCATTTTGATTAGTAGTTATTATTCAAAATTTGCATTTCCGTTTTTTTAATAGTTAAATAATTTAGTTTGGTTAATATCCCGACATTTGAAATTAGTGATAGTGATTTAGTTTGATTTTCTATAAATTTACTGTTAAAATTTATCATTGCTAACTTACACCTTCCCCGTGGGATCGATGTTTGGGGCTTAAATAGAAAGTCCATTATTACTTGATAAGGATACTTATACTTGCATAGAATCCCATTATTAATTACCTATAGTTATATATATTTTACACAACTTTTTTTTAATACAAGGATCAAGTTTTTGGCACTGTAGCGGTGTCAACTTCATAAATCTTTACATAAAAAAATCGGGATCAAAGACCAAGCCCTAGCCACCCAAGGTTGTCCAAAGTTCAACAGTCTTATGGGCATTCATCTTGAATCTTATGGGGATTCATCCTTGAACCCTTACAAGTTATCCTTAACCTTCCAAGTATTAAAGGTTCACGATCATACATGTGGGTTTCAAAGAGAGTAAGGAAATGGCTTGAATTTCTATGTTGTTGGGCTCCATCTCTAGTCTTCTAGGATAGTCAAAAGAAAAGTTTTATGGCTAGATTCTAAGCACTAAGTGGAAGAAAAAACCTCAACTAAATTAAGTTCAACACTATGGCTTGTGAAAATGAAACTAGATCTTCATTGACTCCCAATTTACATTAAGACTCATTTGGATAAATCAGATAATCATAAGAAGTAGCATGCCTTTTTTTTCATTGATACCTTCTATGTATAACTTCAATTGGTTCATCTAATGTAGGTTCATTAATGACAGTTTCAATATGGGGTGTTTGATCTCTTATCTATTGTTCTGGTAAGTTGTCAAACTCTTCAACAACTGTAGGAATAACAACTTGAAAAGAAATTTTAGGTAAAGAAACTTGAACCCTAATTTCTTGGATTTCCATTTTAAGTGATTCTGAACTCCCACTAACTTCACCATTTTCAGTAAACTTAGCATTTTTAACTTCAATAATTCTTGTACTGTGGTTAGAAAAATAAAATTTATACCCTTATATTTTTTTGGATAACCAATGAAGAAACCACTAGTTGTTCTTAAGTCTAGTTTCTTTTCATGTGGATTATAAATCCTTATTTCTGTTGGGCAACCCCAAACATGCAAGTACCTTAAACTAGGTTTCCTTCCCATCCACAGTTCAAAAGAATTCTTTGGAACTACCTTATTAAGAATTTTGTTTAACAAATATGCAGTGGTCTTTAAAGCATGCATCCACAATGATAAGGGTAAAGAAGAATTGCTCATCATACTCTTAATCATTTTCATTAGAGTACAATTTCACCTTTCTACAACACCATTTTGTTGTCGTGTTTCTGGCATAGTGTACTAAGTACATATTCCATTAGTTCGAAGAAATTTAGCAAATAGACCTGAAAATTATCCAGATTCATTGTACCT
Source organism: Phalaenopsis hybrid cultivar (assembly GCA_002079205.1). Classification (NCBI taxonomy): domain Eukaryota; kingdom Viridiplantae; phylum Streptophyta; class Magnoliopsida; order Asparagales; family Orchidaceae; genus Phalaenopsis; species Phalaenopsis hybrid cultivar. The sequence goes on along the minus strand of JXCR01126762.1, from coordinate 34,315 downwards.
TCCACAAGGTTCACAACCTCCATTGGACCTGATGATTTTCACTTTTCTGTCTAATTGTCTCTTAACCTCAGTTACAAACATCTTTAAGGCATCTAGTGATTGAGATTTTTTATGCAATAAGTAGACATACCCATAATGTGAAAAGTCATCGATAAAAGTGATAAAATATTTTTCTCCACTAAAAGATAGAAATCAAAATGTCCACAAACATCAATGTGTATAATTTCAAGGAGTTGTGTGCTACTTGCGGCTGCTTTCCTAATTGTGTGTTTTGTGTGATTTCCCTTAATACAATCAACACAGATGCCAATATTATTGAAATCTAAATCATTAAGGATTTCATTCCTTACCAATCTTTCAATTCCTTATTTGGATATATGACCAAACATTTATTCTCAAATAAGTTGAACTTTCATTCATAAAATCATGTTTAGTACCAAAATTATGATGCAAGGTCATGAGAGTCTCAGCAAAAAGTTTATCTAGTTTATGCTTATATAGATCATTATAATGGATACCATAATGACCGACCTTTTTTCTTTTTGTAAATCGACAATTACAAGAATTTGATGATGCTACTAGAAGATTTAAATTCTAGCAACGGTGTCAAAATCTTGACTGCAACTTTATATATATGCGTTTGATTTAATAAGGATGTATAAATATAATATTCAATAATGTTAAAGTCGAATTTGTCAACGCAAGTATATGTATCGCTCAAGTAATATAGGGCTCTAATGGAGTCCTAGTTATCAATCCCACAGGGAGAAATAGAATACTACGGACTAAGGCATAATAAAAATTAATACTTCAACTACAACGATGGCGTTCAATTTGCTTATTTGTCACTAATAGAAAATTGAATTTAGTAGATAATTTGAATAACTAATAAATAACTAATGATAGAAAGTTAGGGTTTAATTGTGATATTCAATATATAAGAAAGCATCCTAATGATAGAAAGTAGGGTTTAATATAGGCAATTGAAATAAGTAAATAATTTGAATAACTAATAAATAACTAATGATAGAAAGTTAGGGTTAATAATAGACAATTGAAATAAATATGTAATTTTCTTAATAACTCATAAATAACTAATTATGCTAATGAGGGTTTAATTGAAATAAATATGTAATTTTAATAATTATTAAATAATTAATTATACTAATGAAGGTTCGACGTGATATTCAATATCTAAAGAAAGCATCATTCTCCTTGTCAAGAAATTATAGTGAATGGATAAAATGAATTAGTTCAATGTAACTAATAAAAAACTAAAGATAGAAAGTAGGGTTTAATTTGTGATATTCAATATATAAGAAAGAATCCTTCTCCTTGTCAAGAAATTATAGTGAATGGATAAAGTGAATTAGTTCAAATTATATTGCATGGATAAAGTGAATTAGTTCAATTTAGATTGTGTCAAATAGGAGCATACCTATTCTTTACCAAATTATAGTGAATGGATAAAATGAATTAGTTCAAATTATATTGTGCTAAATATCTAATGATATAAAGTAGGGTTTAATTGTGATATTCAATATATAAGAAAGCATCCTTCATAGATAATTTTAATAACTAATAAGTAACTAATGATAGAAAATAGGGTGTAATTGTGATATTCGATATATAAGAAAGTAACTAATTGTACTAATAAAGATTTTAATGTGATATTCAATATATAAGAAAACATCCTTCTCTTAAAGAAATTATAGTGAATGGATAAAGTGAATCAGTTCAAATTGTATTGTGCCAAATAGGAGCACAGAAATTATAGTGAATGGATAAAATGAATTAGTTCAATTTATATTGTGCCAAATAGGAGCATAACTATTCTATAGTGAATGGATAAAGTGAATCAGTTCAAATTGTATTGTGCCAAATAGGAGCATACCTATTTGAATGGATAAAATGAATTAGTTCAATTTATATTGTGCCAAATAGAAGCATACCTATTCTTTATCCTTTGGTCCAGACATAAAGAATATTCTGCTTGGTTACTGATTCTGCGGCTAGGCTGGGAGGATACCGGCTCTCACTTCAGAGCTCCCATGTTCCCCTCACTTGAGGGCTAACATCTACACATCAGCACCCAAACAATAGGACCAAATTATGGAATTTTAGTCTATCACTCTAAAATCTCCAATTCTACGCTCTGATTAATTTTATTTCCCTATTTATTTGCACCCAACTTCCAAGGGCTTTGACCTCCCTGAATCTTGAATTTCCCTATTTATTTGAATCTTGGATGTAATCTTCACTTTAGTTGTAAATTTAGTTGTAAACTCAACATACCTTTCCACTCTAAAATCTCCAATTCTACGCTCGATAATTTTTATTTCCCTATTTATTTGCACCAAATTGGGGATTTTAGTCTGTCACTCTAAAATCTCCAATTCTACGCTCGATAATTTTTTTTCCATATTTATTTGCACCCAACTGACCGAATTGGGGATTTTAGTCTGTCATTTTCTAAAATCTCCAATTCTACGCCCGATAATTTCATTTCCCTATTTATTTGCACCCAATTTCTGTCACTCTAAAATCTCCAATTCTACGCCCGATAATATTATTTCCTTATTTATTTTCACCCAACTTCCAATGCAATCTCCAATTCTACGCCCGATAATATTATTTTCCTATTTATTTGCACCCAACTTCCAAGGTTTTTGACCTCCCTGAATCTTTGATGTAATCTTCACTTTAGTTGTAAAACTCAACATATTTTAATAAATCAATTTGCTAGATTGAAAGTAAATTAAGATTGAAGTGAAAAGATCATCACAATTTCTTAAACATTTTCATGGCTTCACCAATTCAAACCACCACAAATCTCGAGACAAGGAGAATATAGAAAACTACTCAGATCTCATGGGGAAAGCACAATAAAACTCAGAATTCATATATAAAATCGAAGTCATACAAACTATAATAAGTAAATAACTTATCTCTAAATTTCTCCCCAAGAACACTCCTTGAAGTTCCTCTAAATCTCTTCCTTTCTGNCCAAGATTTTCTTCACATTTTCAAATTTTTAGGTTTCCTCAATGTGGAAGAAATACATGGTGAAGATCAAATGTTCTTAACTTGGAGTGAAGCTCTTACCTAAAGAAGATCAAATCTGGTGTCGAAGAGCCATAAAATCGTCTCCAAATCCAAGATTTACCGAGCTCTAATTCAAAAATGGTGTTTTTAGGAGGAAGGGGATGATGAATAGTGGCAGTTAATCGGTCAAAATCATGGTTAAAGAGGTATTTTCACGATCTCGCCGATGGTGAGGTCCATGGCGCCGTCGGTACGCTCTATTATGTTTTTGAACCTAAGTCTCGGGAAATTCCCGCCGTCGGCGGCATCGAGGGCGTCGTCGGCGGGCTCTATTGATTATGTCAAAATTCCATATTTTTGTGATTTTGATCAATTCTAAGCCTAAATGATATTCGTTTAATCTTTATAAACATAATTTTAAAAAGTTAAATGATGTACTTAACACATACAAACTTTCACAAAACAAAACATAACATTTATATATAAATTCCAAGGGGTACAATAAACTTTACATAACATACCTAAATTTGGTATTTTCTCAACCTCAATACATCAATTCAGCGTCGCAATCCAAACCACAACACTCAAAACGCTGAAAACAAAACATTCTATGCTTAGTCTCAACTATACAAAGATCTATAAGCATTATTCTAAAGCAAATCAAATATAAAGTTAAAATCTAAACACACATAAACATAAAGGTAGCATAGTAAATTTACTACTCGTCAGATTTTGTGCTCGTTTCTCCTCTGAGATCACCCATTAATTGCACATGAACGAAGAGGTTGTAAAACGGTCGGAAAGGAAATTCTTCAATTAAATCCTCCTCAATTAATTTCATCCTCCTCATCAGTCGTATCAAGCTATCTTCTAAATGTCCAGAGTGATCGAAATGTTCTTTCCGCATTAATGAACTTTCGTCGATTGAATACTCGCATTTTGGGATTATCAGGGGAATTAGCGTCATAGGAATGAAATTGACAGATTTTTACTTTGTTCTTGAGGAGAAAATATGAACTAGAGTTCAAATTTTTAAGTTTAAAAAGACTATTCCCGCCTAAAAACCGTCAAAAACCGTCATTCGACATAAGAAACCGTCATCTTACAGGTCTCACCGTCGGCGGGGTCGTTGGCGCTGTCGGCGCCCCTCAGTATTAATTTTGTCTGGACTCTTAAGAAAAACTCACCGTCGGCGCCGTCGAGGGCACTGTTGATGGCGTCGTCGGCGCCCAAGGCAAAATTTTCACAGTTTCGCTCTGGTCCTAATGCGTTTCAATTTTTCTTTATAGATCCAATTTTTAAGTTGTTAGTAGAGCTTAATACTACTATAAACTAGCGATAAATTTAAATAAAAACTACTATAATTGCGATAAAGTAAAGATAAATATGGGTTGCCTCCCATAAAGCGCTCGGTTTAACGTTGTTAGCTCGACCTATTCAGGTGTTATTCAGGTTGACTGATCATTAAAACCTCTTTAACATTTGGTTTGTTACCTTCATAATATGGTTTTAATCTGTGTCCATTTACTTTAAATCTATTTCCTGTTTTCTGATCTTCAATTTCAACAGTTTCGTAAGTATAAAATGAGTCACAGTAAAGGGTCCTAACCAACAAGACTTCAATTTCCCAGGGAATAACTTCAGACTACGGCTGTAGAGTAAAACTTCTTGTCCTAGTTCAAACTTCTTCTGGTTAATCTTCCGATCATGCCATAACTTTAGCTTTTCCTTATAAATTTTGTCATTATCATAAGATTTATTTCTTAAATCTTCAAATTCATTTAATTGTTACAATCTCTTCTTACCAGCATCTTTCAAATTATAAATAAATTCTTTAATCGTTCAATATGCTTTATGCTCCAATTCTACTAGTAAGTGACAAAATTATAATTGAATTCTTTAATCACCCAATATGCTTTATGCTCCAATTCTACTAGTACGTGGCAAGTCCTTTCCAAAAATCAGTCTGTAAAGAGTCATTCCAATAGGAGTTTTATAAGCAGTCCTGTAAGCCCATAATGTTGTAAGGAGTCATTCCAATAGGAGTTTTATAAGCAGTCCTGTAAGCCCATAATGCGATATCCTATTTAGTGGACCAATCTATTCTACTAGGGTTTAATTCTCTATTAGAAACTTCAGCTAATCCACTGGTTTAAGGGTGATAAGCAATAGAGATTCTATGAATAATATTAAATTTTTCTTCCAATCTCTGACTATATTTATTCCTAAAATGGGATCCTCTGTCAATAATAATCATCTTAGGCATTTTGTATCTAGTGAAAATATTTTTCATTAAAAATCTTGAAAGACTTTTAACGTCACAGCAAGGTAAAGCTTGTGCTTCAATCCACTTAGAGATGTAGTCTACTATAATTAACATGTATAAGTTCCCAAATGAAGGAATAAATGGTCTCATAAAATCTAATCCCCAAACATCAAAGATCCAATATGAAATTTAGAGGCATTTCATTTCTTCTAGATATATTGCCTACTCCTTGACATCGATCACAAGTTTTTATATATTTATAAACATCTCCAAATATAGTAGGCCAATAAAATCCAGCTTGTAAAATTTTATAAGCAGTTTTATTACTCCCAAAATGTCCTCCAAATTCAGAATCATGACATTTTTGAATGATCAGTTCAGTTTCTTCATAAGGTACACATCTTCTCATAATCAGATCCTTACATTGTTTATATAAATAAGGCTCATCCCAAAAATATGTTTTTACATCATGAATGAATTTCCTTTGTTGTTGCAATGTCAACATAGGAGGCAAAATATCACTTACAGTATAATTAACAATATCAACATTCATGATATTTTCCACTCACTAACATTATAAAGTTGATCGTCAGGAAAATTGTCTGTAATTTCATTATCTGCATCAGATAATTCATGATTTTCTAATCTTGACAAATGATCAGCAATTTGATTGTCAATTACCTTTCTATCAATAACTACAATATCAAATTCTTGTATCAATAATATCCATCCAATCAACCTTGGCTTGGCATCCTTCTTTTGCATCAGATATTTAATAGCTGAGTGATCAGTAGCTCCAATTAAATAAGATCAAAATTTTTCTAAAGCATATACGATGGCGAGTAGCTCTTTTTCTGTAACAGTATAGTTAATTTGAGCATTATTAAGAGTTTTACTAATGTAGTATATCACTTTAAAAACCTTTTCATATCTTTGTCCAAGGACAGCTCCAATAGCATAATTACTAGCATCACACATCAGTTCAAATGGTTTCTCCCAGTTAGGTGAAACTATAATAGGGGCTGTGATTAATTTTTCTTTTAATAACTCAAAGGCATTTAAACAGCATTCAACATTCAAATTTCTTGTCCTTTTCTAAAAGTTGGCATAGAGGTTTAGTAATTTTTGAAAAATCTATAATAAAACAGCTGTGATTAATTTTTCCTTCAATAACTCAAAGGCATTTAAACAGCTTTCAGTAAATTCAAACCTTGTCCTTTTCTAAAAGTTGGCATAGAGGTTTAGTAACTTTTGAGAAATCTTTAATAAAGCGTAAAAGTTGGCATAGAGGTTTGGTAATTTTTGAAAAATCTTTAATAAAACGCCTGTAAAATCTTAATAACTCAAAGGTGTTTAAACAGTCTTCAGTAAACTCAAATTTCTTGTCCTTTTCTAAAGCCATAGAGGTTTAGTAACTTTTGAGAAATCTTTAATAAAATGCCTGTAAAAACCAACATGTCCCTGTAGAGGTTTAGTAATTTTTGAAAAATCTTTAATAAAACGCCTGTAAAATCTAACATGTCCAAGGGTTTAGTAATTTTTGAAAAATCTTTAATAAAACGCCTGTAAAATCCAACATGTCCAAGAAATCTTAGTAACTTTTGAGAAATCTTTAATAAAACGCCTGTAAAAACCAACATGTCCAAGAAAACTTATAACTTTTCTTACATTAGTAGGAGGTGTTAGTTTAGATATAACTTGGATTTTTGCAAGGTCTGTTTTCATGCCATCTTTCGAAATTTTATGCCCTAACACAATTCCTTCTGCAACCTAACATTTCTCCCAATTTAGAACTAAATTAGTGCTTTCACATAACTCCAAAACACTTTCAAANGATGAAGAAATAACACTTTTCCTGCTCAAATCTTCATAGTCTGTTAGAAAGCCAAAGATGAAGAGCTGATTGTGGGGGAACGGAGGCAACTTTTCGCACTATCAATGAAGGATGGAACTATGGGCTACGATCCATGTATGAATGAAGAGAACATGATTTTGTGGTCTATTGATGAAGGAANCCTCTCTATATCTCCCTCTTCTCACCCTCCCCCTCTCTCTCATTTTCTCTCTTAGTCTCTCCAACTCCTCTCTTGCTCTTTCTTTCCCCTCCCTCCCTCCCTCTCTATCTCTCACTTTGTGTGTCTCTCTCTCCCCCTTCTATCCCTCTTGATGTCAACATCTCTCTTTATTTCATCTCTTTTTTTATTCACTCTCTTCTATCTTTCTCACTCACACACACACCTCCCCTCCTTTCCTACTCATGCCCACTTTCTTACTTTCTTTCCTTACCCTCAATATCTTGTTGCTTCCTTCTCAGTCTTCTCTCTTTTTCTTGCGCTATCTTTTTCTCTCAAGCACCACTCCTAGACTATCTCCCTCCCTCTCTCTATCTCCTTCTTCTCTCCTCTCACTCTTCCTCCTCCTCTCTCCCATTGTCTCTCTCGTCTCTCCCACTCCTCTCTCGCTCTCTCTTTCCCTTCCCTCCCTCCCTTCCTTTCTCTCACTTTCTCCCTCTCCTCATTTCTCCCTCTTGTTAACAGCATCCCTCTTTATTTCTTCTCTTCATTTTTTCACTCTCTTCTCTCTTCTCACTCACACACACACCTCCCCTCCTTTCCCTCTCGTTATCTTAAACCCACTTTCTCACTTTCTTTTCTCACTCTCTATATCTTGCTCCTTTCCTTCATTCTCTACTCCCTCCCCTCCTTCCCCCTCTCTTTCTTTCTACTTCACTACTCCCTCTCTCCCTCCCTTATTCTCTTTTATAAACTTTCCCTCTTCCCCCTCCCTGCTTCCCTCCCTGTCATCATCCCTCTCTCCCTCTCTCCCTCTCTCCCTCTCTATCTTTTGCTCTCATTTCCTCATGTTTTCTCTCCCTCTCTATCACTCTTTCACTTGCTCTTTTCTGTCTCTCTTATCTTTTTCTCTTGTTTGCTTTCCCTCATTCTATCACTCTCTAACATTAACATTCTCTGCTTCTGATTCTCTCACTGCCTTTTCTCTTGTCACACACTCTCTCTCAAACAATGTTTCTCTTAAACCCACTTTATCACTCTCTCACCCCTCTGAATGTCTATCTTCTCCCTTTTTATTTATCTCTCCAATCTCTTCCTCCCTACCTCTCTTTCACACACTCTCTCTCTTTCAGACTATCACTTTCATTATCTCTCCCTTACACTTCTCACTCTTCTATTCTCTTTATTGCTTTTTCTTTCTCTCACCCTCTACTCCCCCATCTCTTCTCCTCCTTCCCTCCCTATATTTCTTTCTCAATCTCTCTCTATCTCTTCTTAATCTTTCTCTTCTATCCTC
>JXCR01126760.1:0-15637 GCA_002079205.1 Phalaenopsis hybrid cultivar | reverse complement strand
TATAAAGTGCCCACATTTATGGTGGCAATACATATTTGTATGAGCAGTGTTAATATCGAGAAATAATCCCCGATACTACCAATAAAGAGAGTTTAAAATGCAAACTCAAACTTTATACAATGTACAACATGTAAGTAGTGCGGTGCAAGTATGCCCGTGTAAAATCAAATTCATGCTACTGAGTAAATTAATTCACATGTTAAATCCACATGGAAAATGTGACAGCGTGGGAGTTTCTTTCAAACTTCACAAAAATAAATAAACAAACTCTTCTAAGAGATGCTAAATAGTTTAATAAATCAGCATGTTAAGATCACATTATAAAGATTTATGATGTGCACAGATCATGGAAAAATTTGACTAATTAATCAAAAAAATCCAGTCAATAAAGATACGAGAACTCCAAAAGGAGAAGAAAGTTATGAACGCTCAATTATAACTTGGATAACTGCATAAAACTGATAATGAACAACAGAAAAAAAATTCAACTTTCCTAAGAAAAAAAAAATTGACGCATCTAAATTATAAAAGTTCTTTGTATTCATAAAATACAATGCATACAAGGGATCAAATAGCAAACCTCACTGAGCTATATAATTGATTCAGCATGTCTTCCTTTGACTTTTCCACTTGACAAAGAACAACAGCCTGTTCAATCAACCAAACTTACTATAAAACTGAAAAAATATAGAAGATATTCTGCCAAGGCAGCTTATATTGTGAAGAATATTTACCTTGGGAACATTTGCAGCAAGGCTGTTTAAAACAGCTTCCACATAACCACGGACCTCTTGAGACATCCATCTAAGTTCCTCTTCTGGGTCAGCAGGTCTCCTTGCCATTGTTTCCTAACAAAAAAGGAAAAGTAGAGAGATACTTCAATCAGATTTTAACCCCTAAAGAATAACAACGTGAGTCAGGCATATATATCTTGAGCAGGGTCTGGCATCAACTATTGTTGCGGTAAATTGCCAAGTGCACTGCATAGACGGATCAATTTAACTTGACCATGTAATCAAATTTAGGAGCATAATCACCATGCAAAGACTTATAAATCAATTAAATTAAGGCAAAAAAACGTTCTTATAAAACTTTATATCAAACTCTATCATTCGTGGAGTATATTGAAAATTATTATAATATATTAAAAGAAGCCTAGTTTTAACATGGTACAGACAAATGAAGAAAATATAATTTGTACGGACAGAAGTATATTTATTATCTTATTTTTAATTCCAAAAACTCTATAAGACAAATTGTTTGCATGCTTATCATGCAACTAAAAGGCATTTTATCTTTTTACACTCAATTTAACAAACTAAATTTCACAATTTTCCAACTATGCATCATTTTGTTGATATTGGGATTAATTAGCCCGTTCCAAATTTTTATATTAATTTCTATTATATTTCATGTACTCCTATTTTTACTAATTTAACTATAGATGTAATCAGCCAATATAAATTAAAATAATTAAGTAAAATACTTTCATAACTTTTCCAACAATCTGTGTTAATAGCTCTTATATTTGGAAGCTTTCTACTTGGTTAGAAGCAGCAGAAAATTTTAACAGTACAATAGTTTATTTAAAATTTTATGAATTAAAAAAAGGATAGCATCACAAATATAAATGATGAAAATAAAAATTTGCAGATTAATAAGCAATTTATTAAATATCTTATATATTAAAAGAAAGAGTCGAGTAAGTAATATGCTAAATATCAGGTACAGTCAGTTTCAGATAAAATAAGCTTTAATTTTGCATTTCTCAATTTGCCCAGCGAATAAAAGTTCAATCATGTATTTTGAAATATTATATAAGTTTAATAATAAATATTTATTTCTGGGGAAATTATTTTTCATTTATAATATCGAATATGAACATGATTTATAAATAAAAACCATTAAACGAGAAAATTCCTTAAAAAATAATGCAAGCCATTGTAAATTTTAATTTTACTAAAATAATAGAGAATATATAATTGAAAACGAACAGAAATAAAAACAATAAATAAAAAATAATATTAATTTATTGCGCTGAACAAAAATTCTATTTATGCACAATTCAATCACATGAAGTATGTGTGACTATTTATATTAGAATCACTAGAAAACAAACTCCTATGCAAGTTATTTGTTAAGTTGTTATATTAGAATCACAAATTAAATCTGCTCTATTTATAACGATGTCTGTGGTTCATTTGCAACATGTTTACCATCCATAATAAAGATAAGATGTCTCTAAGTATAATTATTAATCGAAACTTTTACATAATTTTAATAATCCTTTGTTGATAAATTTTTTTTTCTTGGATGTGATATTAAAATTTTAATATTGCAGAGTGGCTGAAGATGTATGAAGGATTATTCCTAACCTTAAAAAATTTGGCTATTAAAATCTTAGGCTAAACATGCAGTGATAGTGATTGTGTGAAGAGTTGTAGTGTCTTCGTGCATGTTAATATTTTATTAATGTTAACTATGCTAAATGATACATATGTATTGTACATTTCTTTACAATTTCCTACAAATTCACATAAAGAAGAGGATCAATTGGAACAAAAATCACTGAATGACTTGGTGTTTACAATCAAAGATTGAATAAAAAAATTTTCAATTTAAGAAGTATTATTGATCCAAATAGTTGGTATTGATGAATGTTGTAAATTGATAATTGGAAAGGCAATAGATGAGGGACTAGGAGTGTTTTGATGTTGAAGAGGATACTTGAAAACAAATAAAAGAGTCATTAGGAAAAATTGATCGAAAGTGGTACGTAAAATTTAATAGGATAAAAATTAAGTAATTCACCCACAATGAGGGGTGGTTCATTTCAACCTCCAACCAATTTTGCTGCTGTTTAAGAAAGAGAAGATGAGATTAACTTGCAAAAGAAAGATTGTTAAAGATGAAATTATACTCAAAGAAGAAAATCTATGAATGAAATTAAAAAAGATGATTACTAATGATTTTCGAGCTTGCTTTATAAAACTTAAGAATTTATGTATTTAACTTAAGCTTTCACAGTGAGAAAAATACTTTGAAGGCAATCTTGTAGTTCTGAAATTTTACATCAAGCTACTCCAATTAAAAATTTATGCAGCTTAAGTTAAAGTGTGAACCGAAAGATACAGAGGAGCACACTATAACCAGATATTTGGGAGGCCTGAAGCCCGCCATTAGTAATGGGGTCCAACTACAAACCTATTGGGCACTAAGGGACGTGCGGATTCTAGCACTGAAAGTAGAGAGACAACAAAAGCAGATAAGGCAACCATTGCCACTTAGACAGCTACCCACATTTGGAGATTTTGGGATGACTACGCCTTAAGGAGTGGAGCAAACTGGTCAGGAACAAGACAAAGCCCAAGTGAGAAGAAGCCAGAGTAGAATAGCATGCCCACAACAGTCCCAGCCAAAAACGCTTCAGGTATCATAGTTTTGGACATATCGCTTCTAGTTACTCGACGAGCCAAGTTGTGACTTTCATTCAGAAAGGGGTGGTGGAGGAAGTTTGTAGCAAGAAACCATTGAAGAAAAAGATGAGTACTAGCTTCCATCAAATGAGGGCAAGATGCTTGTGTTTCGAGGAGTTCTTCAGACCGAGGCATCAAGGGAGCAATAGTGGCTTCGCCGCAATATATTCTACACATGTTACACTGTAAAAGGAAAGGTATGCAGCATCATCATCGATGGAGGTAGCAATAAGAATGTGAGGTCAACGCTGATGGTGGACCAAGTTGAGCATCACGACTCAGAAACATCCTCAACCATAGTCTCTAACATGGTTGAAGAAGGAGAATAGGATTAGCATTGAAAGAGGTATCTCATAGAGTTTTTGATTGGGAACCAACTATTGGAAGCCGCATGGTACGATGTGGTAACCATGGATGTCTGCCACTTTGTGCTAAGGAGACCGTAACAATATGATCGTGACTCAACATGATGGGTACAAGAATACCTACTCATTCAACAAAGATGAAGCTCATAGACCTTATACCTTATTCGAAGTTCGAGATTACATGTGCCCTTGCCAACAAAAAAGCATTGTGAGGATCAGTACTAGTGATGACAAAGGATCACGAGAAGAGACAGTAGCAGACACAAGACAGCCACTACAGAGAGTTTCAGGACATCTTGTTCTCTAGTTTACCACTCTAACCGCCACCATTCAAGAAGATTTAAATTATTCTCACCTCAGATCGGGTTGGAACCAACCTTGGATTGCTTTTGAAGAATTCAACAGAATACTCTTTGCCTAAAATTCCCGTTCCGCTCAGTATGGTCCCCTTAGATGGTTTGATACCGGAGAAGACTTGAGCCATAAAAGAAACAAAAATATTATTGTTGAAATTCTGACAGTTACAACCACGACTCTTGAAAATAAGAAATAACGATGACAAACACAATGACGCTAAAGCATAATCAAAGGACACAACACACGGGCTCCTGTCAGAGCTACAACGGTCGGTGGGGGCAGCAACAGGAGTTGGGGTTGGTATGGGTTGTAGTAGGGATAGGTGGGGTGGGGAGGGCTGGAGAGGTCGGCTAGGAGGCGGCGGGAAGTTTGGGCAGCTACCGGAAGGACCGGCCAGGGGGCAAAGAGTTGCTGGAAGGGCCACCGGTAGGTGGTCACAGAGGAGGACAGCAACTGAAGGGGGTTCAGGAGGAAGGAGCAATGCTGGCAGCCGTGGGAGAGGGGTTGCGGAAGCAGAAAAGTGTTGGCAGCATTGGAAGCGGGCATAAAGGGAAGATAAATGCCTCGTCGGGGCTAAGCTACAGTTGGAGCACAGCTGAGATGGTCACCACCTAATCGAGGAGCAGCTGAAGCACTTACTCGCGATCGGATATAGCCCACGATGGGAACAACGTCGGTGTCGGCAATCTGAATTCAACAATCAATCNCTCGCGATCGGATATAGCCCACGATGGGAACAACGTCGGTGTCGGCAATCTGAATTCAACAATCAATCAACTAACTTAGGCAAGCAAACACATTTATATTTGAAGTTAGTGGATAAAAGAGGCAACATTTAAAGGAGTAAGGAACTATGAAGGAAAGGGATGCAAAATAGGAAGGAGTTCCCCTATGGCAAGGCTTGCATAGGTAGGAGAGGGCAGAAGAAGTGAAAGCGGTAATTCCATGAATAGGACCAACACGGGCAACTAATCCTACTCTAACAAGCGGAAGCAGGGACCGGTCCAACCGGCCCCTGTCCAGGCCGGTCCAGCAGGCTGAAGTGTTGGCCGCTTCAACCACAGTGAAAAGGGGCGCGCGCGCCTATATCTGGAAGGGCAAGCCCTGCGTCATGATTGGACCAATAAGAATTTTTGCTTGCAAGTGGGGAAAACTCTTTAGGTGCTTTGGGGTATGTGTAGTCGTCAAAGGGATCTAGGGTTTCTCAAACCGCAGTTGATGACCCCTCAATCTTAGAAGATTACAACAACTCTGCTACTTTCAATGTACAAATAAAAGCTTCGATGAATGAGGCCAAAGCACCGCCAACTATGGGTAATTAGGGAGCTTTCCCGTGCAAATTCTTTACAANCCCTCAATCTTAGAAGATTACAACAACTCTGCTACTTTCAATGTACAAATAAAAGCTTCGATGAATGAGGCCGAAGCACCGCCAACTATGGGTAATTAGGGAGCTTTCCCGTGCAAATTTTTTACAGTACTATAGTTGCTAAAGTATCGTAGGATTCAAAATTACAAGAAACGGGAGACAAAAGCTGAGAAACCAAAACAATTCCATTTTTTAATGCTTTCTTTTATATTATCTTTTATTCTGTTTTAATTGTTTTCGATATATATGTGTTGTATCAGGATTTAGAAGTCAGTTCTTATGGTGTTTTCTATCAGAACAACCACTGGTATCTAAGATTTCCCCTTTAGGGTTGTATCCAAAGGCAGGAAGGTGTTCCGACTGTAACTCGTCTGAGATGGTGATTTATCTTTACCCAACTCCTCTGCAACTTGTCCAGCCATCGCCATTGTCTTCCCCTCCATCCTCTTCACTGCCCTGGCAGTCCAGGTCCCCCATCTTCCCTATAGCCCCTCTTCCCTCCCTCGCTTCTCTCTTTTGACCGTTCTTCAGCCCTTCATACTTGCTTCAATTGCCCAAGACAACAGCCTTACTGTTTTTTTCTTATAATCCCGCCACCAAGCCACCTATTGCTTTCATTTCAGCCATTCCCCTCGCTATCGCAATCCCGGGATAGCACTCCTCTTGTTGTCTTGTAGTTCACAACCCTGCCCTTCGCTGCCCCAACCCTACCCTTGGCTTATGCTGACGTTCTAGGCCCTCTGCTTCACAGCCAACGCAATTCCATCCCTCATGCTGTCCCAACAACCCACACTCCATTTCAACCTCCTACCACTACTCCCCACCCACCTAACCAACCTCCACCCCCCCCAGATCAAACCCTAGTATGAGTTTGTGTCTTGTTTTGTTCTGGTTTCTCTTTCAAGTGTGTTTAATTATAATCATCTATTTATTTTTAGTAATAATATTTATTTTTCCAATTATGATTTAGGTTAACTCTGGTATCATCAATGATCACATGGATCAATAAGGTTGGCCACCTAACCGATTTATGGGTTCATTGATGTTGTCTCACCAATTCATATGGCTTTTCCTATTGTACTTAATTACATAACTATTTTTTAGTCCCTAATTTTGTATATTTCCTATTAAACGTCTTCCTAGAATCGTACAAATTATACACAAAAATACTAATCTATCCTCCAATTCTTATCATTTTTTTTTTCAAAAAGTAGATAAAGCTTTTTCTTGGCACAAGGCATGAAATTAACTTATTATGCGTAAAAGAATAATTGATGGTTAACTTAATTTTTTATGCAAAAATAAATACCAAATAAGGAAGTCAAGCTCTTAAAAAGACAAAATGGATATAAATAAAACTCACTCAAACATTATATGCATATAGATAGATAGTAGCATGTCTAACAAAGACAGGAAACACGTAACAATGTTTCAAACTATAAAAGAGAGCATCGATTTAATCATGTTAAAAAAAGCATAAGTGATGTAGCAAAATTTGCAAGATATTGAAGAAGTGCAAATAATGCACCCCCAAAGGATAGGGAAATATTTGTGTACGTTTACACGCACTCAACTCTGCGTGCGTTCTCCATTAACCCAGCGATACCTCCATAATAACCTATGAATAACTTCTAAATAGAACCTGCGAAGGTTATTGAAAGGTTATTATGGTTATAGGTTATTTGAATTAATACCTCAATAACCTCTCAAAAACCCCATAATAACCACGAAGCGGAGGTTATTGCGGGGTCATTACGCACACAACTCTGCGTGTGTAATACGTACGCAAATATTTCCTCAAAGGATATTGCCTATTTACAAGTTCATAGACAAAAACACAAGTCCAGAAGAGAAAAAAACAAGCAGACAATTTAACTAGGAAATTAAATTACATTTGGATTCAATTTTTTTATTATTATGTTTTCAAAATTAGTCAACCTGAATTTCATACCTATTTCTCCACAATCTATATTGCAATTATTAAACCCACACTAACCACTGCAGAAGATCTCTAAACCCTAACAAATTGGTTCCCTAGTTTTGGTCATTCAAGATCACAAAGCGTCCATCGACCACTTGCATCACCGCTACTTACATTCTCCACTCCACATTTTATTTCCAGTCATACACAACCTCCTTACTGCTTCCAAATAAAGGCGGACACCATTTCAAGAGTTATGCTAAAAATGCCTAGTTCTAAGAAATAAGTAAACAATTATTTGAAGCTTTCTTTTCTTTCAAAACTTTCAGTTTAAAAATATAAACAGAGAAAAAAGAAAATTAATTATAAAAATAGAATGAATTCCACAACTAGAAATAATAATACTATTCCATCACAAGATGCAATTAAACACAGGTAACAATCAATAAATCAATACTCACTAGTGAACCGTCTGAATGGCTTTGTCTCAAAGATCCAATATCAGAACCTGGCATATCCTTGGCAAGATTTCCCTTATAAGCAACTTTTCTAATCTTATTCATCCACTCAACTTTGTCGCTCAGGCTCTCAGCCTTTAGCAACACAGCACTGTGAGCTGTAATACAATAAATTTAAGACTAGTAAATGCTATAGTATCACTGAACCAAAAGAACAAAGAATTTAATAGATAGAAACCTTTCAAAACAGTTTTGTATGGAACTTTGCTGGTTATCTTGAAAACAAGGGCTGAGCTTTTAGAATCTGGTCCATTTGCCTTTTTCGAGTCTTTCGAACTTTTAGAAGTTTCTTCTTCATCAGGCACCTCATCAATGTTGCACTCCTGTAGATTTAGTACCAGTCATGGGATTAAATTGATATTAACAAGATTATTTTAATGATTCAGGGACCAGATATAAACATATAATTATACCAAACAATGACTGAAAGTATTACATTTATTTGGTTGGCAAGAAATTTAATCATGGAGAAGATAGACGGGTATGATTCAATCACCTAAAATCCATAAATATCATAAAGAGATCCTATATCTTGCAAATATATTATAAAATGCAACAAAAGTGAATTAACCAGCTAAAATTTTCTCCAAATGTGATATCACTCGTAAGTCATAACAACCTTGTAAGTAGTTCAAATCGAAACTCTAATATCGTAGAGCTTACTATGGCATCACATCAAGAAAATTAATCACACGTGCAACCAGAGCTATGAAGACGATGAAGACTAGTTAGAACTTGAGACAAACTAAATGCCTTCAACAATATTTTGAGAAATTTACATAAATACCACACAATTCTTATGTATTTACATATCTAACAACAAAAGTTTGATATTTACATTTATGACACTGTCATAAACCTATGCATGAAAAACAATATTTCACATTTAAGAAGGTAAATGATAATATTTTTATGTGTTATTAAAGCTTTGAGTGGTCTTCATGTGAATATGAATGTTAGTATTAATAGAAATTTCAACCAATACAGTCATTTCAGGTGAGAATGAAACACCACAATAGTTTTTGTTTAAAAAGAAGTATCCTTTTGAAGCAAAGGAGACTCAAAGCGATCAAGACGAGAGAAGGAAAAGAAGAGGAAGAGGCCGCGGCAAAAGAAAAAAAAAGGAAAAAAGAGAAAAACTTGCCAATGAGGAAAGGATCCAAGGAAACATCGTTCAGGCAAAGGTGACAAAGCAGCTTCAATGGTTTCCAAGTGGGAGAAGACAGACCCTAGCTGAAGGAAGGAGTTTTCTAGACTTCAAGGCGAGTTGTACGAAGAAGACAAAATACACAAGCGTCGAGCAACTCGCAGCTCCAGTGTGAAAGGAGGAGAGCTNCAATGGTTTCCAAGTGGGAGAAGACAGACCCTAGCTGAAGGAAGGAGTTTTCTAGACTTCAAGGCGAGTTGTGCGAAGAAGACAAAATACACAACCGTCGAGCAACTCGCAGCTCCAGTGTGAAAGGAGGAGAGCCCGTGCACTAACCAATCAGAGGAAAAGGAGGTGAAGAAGGTAGTGGCTCTATGTGCGATCAACCGAGCTGAACCAAGGGAGAAGGAGAAGAAAAAAGGAAGAATAGAAAAAGAAGCGTTGAAACCGAAGGCATCAAAAGCACAAAAACAGAAGCATCAAGCAGCTCGTGCATCGATCGTGAACAGGGATTGGCTTATGTGCGGGTAAGACCAAAATTGAGATATAAGATAAAGATTTGATTTACAATTTAAATATTTAAGTTCTATTTTTCTATTAAATTGAATTTATATAAAAATATTAATACAATTTTTTTTTCAAATGAAAATCAGAAAATAATAAAACGAAAAAAAATTTAAATCTAAGAACTAATGTTACATATAAAGAGTTTAATGTGAATTAATATAATAATGATCATTGTTATATGATACACGAAAGGTAAAATAGAGACAAATTATCTTCTAACAACAAGATTAATATATAAAAAATTAATAAAAATTATTTATGCATTTGACTATAGATTTTCAATGAAGATAAGTGAAGAGAATGATGGGCAAGAGAATCGTCAGTAATTGAGTACTCATATTTTTAACCAATGGTAGCTTTTTGTTTCTTCTCAACTATTGTTTATTAGTAATCTATCAATACTTGTACAAGCTTTATGTTGATTAATATTCATTTTTCTTTATTGGTCACATTGTCATCAATGTCATATGTACATGTAATTACCTACTATGATGCATTAGTTAATGATATATATATATATATATAAGAGAAAAAACATCTCGTGGCTCCCTACGTGTTAATATAAATTAAAAGTACAAAAAGAGGGAGTGAATAAGGATCCCCGTCTAAAAATAAAATAAAAATCCTAGGGGTTCATTTATCCACATTACAACTCCACACTAAAAGGATAAAAAGGAAAAAGTGTACCCAAAAAAACATTAAATCTAGTATATCAAAGTAATTGTATACCCCACAAAAGATGTACACTAAAAAATTAAGAAAAAACACAAAGACCGAGTGAAGAGCTCCAGGCGGCAACATCATCACAAGCGTCTGAGTTCCACGAAAGAAAACCTACAGTAATAATGACAAAGGAAAGAAAGAAGACCCGTGAAAGTAGAGATTGAGTTAATGAAGAAAATAAAACCCGTAAACTCAAATGCAAAAGCTGGCACCCAAAGAAAGTACCACAAAACCAAAAGTAAGTACTGCCATAAATATAAGGTGAGTGTCAACCACCGCCCCAACCGAGAGCCAATCGAACCCAAAGTAGGAAAGGAAATATAAGAACAGCCCCAATGAAATCCAGGGCCAAATCATACCACCAAACAGATAATAACAAGCTAAGAGGAGACATCCCGACGAACATATAGAGCATCAATCTTATCACCAACAAACAAAGTTTTTAAAGGAGGGGGGATCAGATCCCACCCAACAGTTACTAGTGGCGCTACCTAAAATAGCAAGCCAATTTGAGGGTTGATTTCCCTCCCAATAATTGAAACTCAATATCACATTCATATTAGAGACTAAGTTTTTAATCCTCTTAATATAATAGAGGATATCCCAAGGGGCCTCAGCACCATTGAAAAAATGTCAACCAAGATGTGATTTCAAAGATAATAAAATGTCAACTAAGAGAGTGAGCTATCATGTCAGCCATCAAGATGACCCAAGCCTCCGCCACCATAGGAGTGTCAGCGTAAGAGGGGGAGGGAAAGAAGAGAATACAATTCCCAGCAAAATTCCTAGCAATGCCCCCACAGCCCGCACTGTTAAATTTCCAATTTCCATCTGTGTTAAACTTTACCCAACTCCTGGGAGGAGGTCTCCATCTCACCAAAACTGGGAGAAGAAGAGATCTCTCAGCCATGACCTTAGGTCCCATAGAAAGAAAATAGTAAATGCCCGAAAAGAAGCTTTGTTTAGCATTACCCGTCCTCCAAAGCTTATTAATATAGGTAATAATATTAGTAAAGATCATCCTATTCTGAATGGCTTTACTCTCATATATAATATCATTACGAGCCATTCACATAAACCAACATATAATGTAAGGGTAGACTTGTAAAAAATGTTTCTATTTTCGATCCGGATAGCAAATCATAGTGTTAAGCAAAAGATTCCGCTCTAGATTCACAATAGTGTCAAACCACATGCCAACCTTCCACATATTGGAATCTCCAACCGCCAATTGATCAATGTCGGATGAGAGGAGTGACAATATTTCTCATGCATGAAAATGGCCCACAAGGAATCACCTTTCTGAAAATTAAACTATTGTTTAAAAACATTAATATCAGCAATATGGTGCAGAGATTTGAAACCCAAACCACCAACATAGAGGGGTTTGCAAATATTCTTCCAAGACATCCATCTTTTACCTGAATGATTCCCCACCCTTAAAAGCTTATTGAAACATCTTTCGAGGCTCAAAAGAGTGTTTTTCTTGAGTTGGAAAACTTAAAGAGTATATAAAGGAAGAGAATGTAAGATACTCCTTAATAACATAATTCTACCCCCAAAAGAAATGAAATTATTTTTTCAATCCAAAATTCCGCACATTTTCCATCACCTCATCAAACTGAATTCGCCTCTTCCTTCCTTTAAGTAAGAAGACCCCCAGATATTTAAGTGGAAGGGTAGAAATAGATAATCCAGTAAAATTGGCAATCCAGCACGCATTATAATGATTGACCATATTTCCCATGTATAAATTGCATTTATTGGCATTAAAAAGGAGACCAGAGACAGACTGGAAGATCACAATTAAACTGTGAATATCTCTCACCGCTTTTTTGCTAGCATTAGAGAACAATATCATATCATCGTCATACGCTAAATGTGTTACCAACATATTGGATTTATGAGCGTAACGCAAAGTGGGGTTTCTCCTGAAAAAATTATTTAAAAGGTGAGAAAGATAATTAAATAATAAAATGAAAATAGTAGAGGATAAAGGGTCACCCTGTTTTATCCCACGCCCAGCACTAAAGAAGCCTTGAGTATGCTATATTTATTGCAATGGAGCCATGAAAGAATAATTTTGCAAAAATCTTGGGAAAAGCCCTAGCTTTAAGCACCTTCAAGATAAACTCCAACCTAACGAAATCATAGGCCTCGCGAATATCCAATTTAGTGACCATATTTCCCCATCTACTTTTTTTAATATCCAAGATGAGTTCCTGCGTAAAGCATAATATTATCCGTGATCCCTCACCCTTGAATAAAAGCAAATTGATTCAAGGAAATTAATTTGTGAAGATGAGGTTGAATACGCTTGACCAAAATTTTACTTATTATCTTTAGATATGACAGAAGCCAGAGAAATAGGTCTAAAATGGTCCCAAGAGCTTTTTTGAGTGTTTTTGGGAATAAGAACGATAGTACCGACAGATAAATAATTTCCAGGGTTCTCCCCCTTAAAGAAACTCTAGATAGCTTCCACCACCTTATCCTTAACAATACTCCCGCATTTAATATAGAAAGCAGAGGTGAAACCATCAGGCCCAGGGGCCTTGTTGCAATTAATGTCCAGAAGTTTCCTCATCCGAGGGAATACCACAGAGATCGAGATCAACCATGTGATGACGTACATCATCAAATAAGGAAGCATCAATAGAGCCCAAAGTCTCATGAAACTCAAAAAGTTTAGAGAAATAAAGAACAACGCTTTCCTCAATCTCCTCATCCCCAGGAATCCAGCTCCCCTCATCATTTTTAATCCTCACAATAGTGTTATTGGCTCGTCTTTGTTTAATGCAAGCATGGAACTATTTAGTGTTTCTATCACCTTGAGAGAAGTGGGGTTCCCCAGCCTTTTGTTGCCACAATTCTTCTTGCCAAAGGAAGGCCTCCAGTAATTCTTTATTAGCCTCCTGTAAGTCATGAATAATATCATCAGAAGATTCATCAAGAGCCTCTAGGAGACTGACCCTCTGCTCAGCTCTCTTAACTCTAGCATGAACATCACCAAAGACATCCCAGTTCCAAGATCTTAGAGCAACAACCACCTTTTTATGCAGCTTCCAAAGAGTGAACCATGCATTGCCCACCTCCTCAAATCTCCAATTAGTAGCAATGACTCGCAAAAAGTCATCATGTCTAGCCCAGACGTTTAGATAACGAAAGTGATAGGTGGAAACCTTTTTGAAGTAATCAAAGGAAAAAAGAAGGGGCTTGTGATCAGACCCAGATCTGCAAAGATGCTAAACTTGCAAAAAACCATAAGAGAAAATCCACAACTGATTAGCAAAACACCTATTTAGGCGTTCAAAAAGCTTTCCCCTTTTCCAAGAGAACTTAGAACCAACAAAACCCAAATCAGAAATGTCAGTCAAATCCAAAACTTCATTGAATTTATCAGTTAAAGTGGTGTCAATTCTTCGACCACCCAATTTTTCAGAATCATGCATCATCATATTGAAATCACCTCCAACCATCCAATTCTGGGGGATTAAGGCACATATATCAGATAGTTTGTGCCAAAGATCATATCTAGCAGCATTAGTAGTCCCGACATAAACAAAAGTGAGACATCCAGATAAAACATCCATAGAAAAGAAAGTGCGCACAAACTATCTATCATCAATAAGGACATCTACTGTGATATGTTTTAGCCAAAACAACCAAATCTTGTTAGAGCAATTAGCAAAGAAAGAAAAGTTTTTAAATTCACCCAAAATGCGATCATCCGGAGAGGAGACAAATGGTTCCAAAATAGCAAAGATACCGACCTTATGAATCCTTATCATTAACTTGAGTCCACCAAGAGAATGACAATCCGCAACTCCCCTGATATTCCCAATTAGGACGTTAAATATGAGTAGACATATGACCCTTCCTAGAAGTTCTAGTACGGGTCCGTCCATTTTCTCCATCTGAAAAGTAGTGATTCATATCCAACAAAGTGTTCCCATTATTATGTTTTTGCACATCCTCTTCGCCACTATAATTCCTCCGACGATACTTTTGAACATGTCATTCATCCCTTAATGTTTTAGAATTATCCTCCAAAGGAGTATCACATAGAGCATCAGAATGATGAGAATATAGAGAATTATAATCAGTATTCAAAGCGTCAGAAAAAGAGGCCGAAGAAGGACCGGCCCCCCTCAGAAATAGAAATGATAGGAGGATCTGGAACAGGTAACACCTGCTCAGTTCTCCCAACCAAGGAAATAGCAGTAGAGGTAAGAGGATATTGATTATTATCAATATTCAAAGCATCAGGGAGAGAGGCTGATGATAATCGAGCCCTCTCAGTATTCAAAATAGTAGACGGGAGAGCACGTATGACCTGCATGGCACGCCCAACATGCTTTCCCTCGGTTTGGACCGAAGGGATAACAGTTGGGTGGGGGGCGGCAGCCATAGCAATTGCCGGAGTAACCACAGCATTTTCCACAGGGAGCAAAGGCACCTGCTCAGCATGTAACTGTTTTATATTTCCCCCTTTCCTCAACTCAGGATGTAGCTTGAAACATTGGTTCTGACTGTGGCCAAACATTCGACAGTGAGTACAACAAGAGGGGTGTTGTTCTAATAAAGCATGCTGCCAGTATTTATTATGAGCAGATCCAATCCAAACCTCATCAGGTGGGGGTAAGGTAACATCTCGTTCGATTAAAACTCTAGTCATAGTCGGTCTCGTGAGATTATAGGTAGGAGCATCTAATTTAAGGGGTCTCCCGAATATAGCAGCCAAGGAGAACAAAATTTCATGGTTGAAAAGATGTACTTTCAAACCTAGGAACCGAAGCCAAACAGGGATAATCGGAGGCTCAGCTTTGGGATCAAAATTAGCAGACCATTTCAAANATATAGCAGCCAAGGAGAACAAAATTTCATGGTTGAAAAGATGTACTTTCAAACCTAGGAACCGAAGCCAAATAGGGATAATCGGAGGCTCAGCTTTGGGATCAAAATTAGCAGACCATTTCAAGNCAGCATAGTAACAAAGTTAATAGCTCTAAACATCTCAATACAGCAAATTTTCCTAATATAGGAACCAAGAACCAAAAACCAAAAAAAAAAAAAAAGTATTTGTTTAAAAAAAAGGAGAGTATGCAGCACCAAAACGATGGCCAGGTTTAATAAAATGCAAGTTCTACATGCATCTGAAGTAAACTACCTTCTCTGCACTAAGCGGATAAAG